>JASIRB010001552.1:0-44741 GCA_030323885.1 Branchipolynoe longqiensis | reverse complement strand
TAGCGGCAATGCGCGAGTAAACACGTGCGCTATCAGCTAGAGTAAAAAAACGGCAAAATAAATGTCTCAGACTTTAAAAAACGGATAAACACTGCTCAGGGAGGAACATTGGAAGTAAGAGAACATAAGGATATCAGTTTCAGGACTAATCTGGGATGAAAAGCATTGGATATCACTTAATGTGCTGGGGTTGTTGTTGGGTGAGTGAGTGATAATACCAGTAGATTGTGAGAGTGACTATAGGCTACAGCCAAACATCTGAATGTTACATACTGAGTGATACATACCGAATGTCACATACCGAGTGTCACATATTGAGTGCCACATACTGATTGTCGGATACTGAGTGCCACATACTGAGTGTCACATAACAGATGTCACATATACTGGGTGGCACATACCGAGTGTCAAACACTGAGTGTCACGTACCGATTGTCGGATACTGAGTGTCATGTCCGGGGGTCGCATGGTGGGTGTCGGGTACCGAGTGATACTTACTGAGTGTCAGATGCCGATTGTCAGATACTGAATGTCACATTGCCAGGTCCAGTTACTGAGTGTCACATTACCAATGGCAAACATCTGAGTGTTGCATACTGGGTGTTAAATACCGAGTGTCACATACCAAGTGTCACATATTGAGTGCAACATACCGATTGTCAGAGACTGAGTGTCACATACTGAGTGTCACATAACAGGTGTCACATACTGAATGGCACATACCAAGTGCCACATACTGAGTGTCACATACCGATTGTCAGATACTGAGTGTCACATCCGACTGTCACATAATGGGTGTCGGATACTGAGTGATACATACTGACTGTCAGTGCCGATTGTCAGATACTGAGTGTCACATTACAAATGACATCGGGAATGACACATGAGTAAACACGTGCGTTATCGTGTGGCCAACAGCAAGGAAATTGAACTTTGAACCAACACCAGCAAATCTGAGTCGGGACTGCCCACGGCACCCAATATCATTGTCATTCACTCATAGATCACGATCCATCTCAGCATGTCACAGAGGCAGCAGGTTGACAAGGCCAGGACGCGTGGGAAGGCAGGATCACTGTCACAGTCGGAGGTGGCACAACCCTCCACAACTTCGCCAGCCCGGATTAATACTGCCAAAAATGTGGACTACCCAAGTACCAATGATGCCAATGATTCTATGCTGGCCCAGATGTTGGCCAGGATGGATCAACTTGATGCCAGTATGGAGGACAAACTATTGAATGTAGTGCATGTGGTTGATGATATACGCGACAGGGCCGCTGCTGACATGAACAGATTGACGGCCCTCCTAGAAACTAGCCGCCAGGAACAGCAGGCTGACAGACGATCCCTGTTGTTTGCTAAGCAGAGCCTGATGGTTGCTCGAGAATCAAACAAGCGGTTGGAGCACCGGCTCAATGAGCTCGAGAACCAATCTAAGTTGGGTAACATCAAGATAGATGGTAAGCCGGAACAGGATGCAGAAAATCTACACCAATATGTATATGATCTGGCTGCACATCTCGTTCCTGCAATGGCCCTTGAACGCCCGGCAATATTGTCAGTGTACAGGATCGGGAAACTGAGGTTGGAGGCCCCTGGGGCGCACCGACTGCGGATTCCCGACCGTCCTCGCCCAATTGTGATCGTTTTCAAAAACGCAAATGAAAGAAATGCCTTTTATTTTGCACGTTCTAAGCTTAAAAATAGTGAGCTGTATAAAGGTATCTAGCTGAGTGATGATGTCACCCAACTGACCTGGAGAATGAGAGATGAATGTAGGTCGGTTGCGGCACTCGCCAGGTCAGCTGGTGCAGCGGTGCGGGTGCATGGAGATGGTGTCATCATTGATGGGCATAAATATAAGCACACTGAGCTCAACTCCCTTCCACCCCACTTCTCACTGGCTAAGGCAAAAACAATTAATCGGGATGGAGAGATTTATTTCCATTCAGAACACTCCTACCTATCCAATTTTGCCCGGTCTCCTATTTTACATGAAGGGGTTGCATACCCAACATCAGAACATATGTTTCAGACAATCAAGTGCAAAATGGCTGATGACAGAGACCGGGTTGAACAGATTGCCCTGGTGTCAACAGCTTTGGAGGCCAAGCGCATAGCAGACCAGCTCACGGAGTCACCGGAGTGGCGTGCTAAACGTGATGAAGTGCTTGCATTGGTTGTAAACAAGAAATTTGATTAGAATCCACACCTGGCAGGGTATTTGATTGAGACGGGAGACATGCCATTAAATGAGGCCACTTCCAATTCATACTACGGGATCGGAGCTACGCTACATAGTCGTGAGGTACGGGATAAATCATACAAGGGACTTAACAAGCTGGGTATGGCATTGGCTTTTAAGCGCAAGAGCCTTAGAGTCTCCCGTCAGTCTGAAGGCTGATCCAATATATGCAGACTTACTCTGGAACTACACCCCAATCTGACTCCTAGATTGACTGTTTTGGCAGAACATGTTCTCCCATATCCTCTTGTGTTTTCAAGATGATACTAGTAAAGTTCAGAGGCACTAATCAAAGCTGAGACACTATGTTGGGCTATGATAGTACAGCAACATGAGTATGTGATGCCAGTATCATGTGTGCTTTTTGTGCTTCAGACAGCGAAGGAAGACAATGGTGTTCATGACTATGAGCATAGATTTACCTACTCTTGCCTTAGCCACATACTGCCTAGGCCGTCCTGATCTTTCGCTGTGTTCTGGCTTCCTTGTCGACTGTTCCTTGTATGACTGTGAGTGTGGGTGTATTTCTTTGAGCTTAGGTGTTCAAGATTATACGACTAGAACCTACCTAGGCCTTAGGCACATATTACTTGTGCCGTCCTGACCTTCTTGATGGTTCCTTGTGTAACTATGGATATATGTGTATCCCATTAAGTGTTCATGGTTATGAATATGAGCATAGGCTTGCCTGGTCAGGCGTTGGAAGTTCACTGCATTCGGCATCCTGAACTTGGACTGTATTGGCTTCCTTGTCAACTATGAATGTAGGTGTACCCCTTTGGGTTTAGCTCTTCATCCTAATATTGGACTACATACTAACTACATTATCAACTGTTCATATCAAATTGTTCATGATTACGAATATGGGCCTATCTAGTCCTGCCTTAGACACATACTGTCTATGCCACCCTGATCTTGCACTGTGTTCTGACTTCCTTGTCAACTGTTCTTTGTGTAATTGAATGTGGGTATATTCCTTGAGCTTGGGTGTTCATGATTATAAGAATAGGCCTACCTAGTCCTGCCTTAGGCACATATTGCTTATGCTGTCCTGACCTTAGACTGGGTTCTTGCTTGCTTCCCAATGGTTCCTTGTATAGCCATGAATGTAAATGTATCACATTATATGTTCATGGCTGTGAGCATTGGCTTACGGAGTCCTACCTTAGAAACACTGCATATACCATACTAATCTTAGACTATGTGTTAGCTTCCTTGTCAACTGTTCCTCGTATAACTATGAATGTAGGTGTATCCCTTTAAGTTTAAGTATTCATTATTATTGGTATGGGCTTAGCTATTCCTGCTTTAGAAACACACTGCATATACCATCCTGGTCTTGGATTATATGTTAGCTCGCTGGCCTACTGTTCCTTGTATAACTATGAATATAGGTCCATCCCTTTGAGCTTAGGTGCTCATGATTATAAGAATAGGCCTACCTAGTCCTGCCTTAGGCACATATTACTTATGCCGTCCCGACCTTAGACTACATTCTCATGATTGTTGCCAATGGTCCCTTGTATAACTCTGGGTATCCCATTAAATGTCTAGTGTTCATGGTTATGAGCATAGGTCTACCTAGTCCTGCATTGGAGATTCAGTGCATACTCTGCCCTGAACTTAGACTGTATTGGTTTCCTTATCAACTGTTCCTCGTATAACTATGAGAGTAGGTGTACCCCTTTAAGTTTAAGTATTCATGATTTTGTATATAGGACTACATAGTCCTGCCTCAGAAACACTCCATATACTATCCCGATATTGGACTACATACTAGCTTCCTTATCAACTGTGTTCATATCAAAGTGTTCATGATTATGTGTATGGGCTTACCTAGTCCTGCCTTAGACAGATACTGCATGTGTCATATTTTTTATAGTTGTTTTGTGTGTGATGTGGTTGGGGTTTATGTGTATGTGTATAGATGCCCAGTTAGTCCATCACTAAACTTGTTATAGCTCCATATTGTTTCCCTTCCATCTCTCCTCTAGCACCTCATAAAAGTTAGGGCATTGAAATCAACTAATCCATGGATTTATAACCCAGGCAGTACCTTACACTAAATTGCATGACATATAGTTGACGCCCTGCTACCCATTGCAATCTTCTTGCTAACCAATACCCAGAACCTACAGAGACACGTGATAATATCCAAACTAAATACTCTAGCTAACCCCTCTAAAATCATAAGAGGGCAACTACTGGTGCCAAAGTCATCTAGGCACATCTCAGCTTAAATAAGCTATTTATCTTCACAGAAACATTTTTGAAGATTTTATTTGTGTTCTTTTTGTGTGTTGAAAAAGATTGATATATATATATATATATATAGATTGTTTTATTATTTTGTTTATATAACTTTAAAGGTTAATAGAATGACTGGGACAATGCGGGGGGGACCTGGCTACCGGGGGACAGTGTGCAGAGGATATGAGCATGGGACAAGTGGCTGGGCAGGCTTCCTCTGAACGAACTGAAGGGTCTGCCAGGTTTCAAAATAGCACACCTAAATGTACGTAGTCTCACACATAAAATCGAGCAATTAAGAATTGATCTGCCAGGATCGGGACTTGATATTTTCACAGTATCAGAAACATGGCTCAATAGCCTTATAGAAAAAAAACTAACTTCAATAACAAACTACACCTTCCTTAGGTATGATCGAAAAGCAAAACATCTAAATGGGCAAGCCCTAGCTGGAGGTGGACTAGGAATTTACTGCCGAAATTCTCTACAAGTAGATTCTAATAGATATGCAGATAAAAATATTTCAAATGCTGTGCTGGAACTACAATGGGTGCTTGTAACAAGGCCTTATTCAAAGAAGATCCTAATTGGAAATGCGTACAGACCACCAGATGGAAGTGTTAAACAGGCCTTTGAGGAATTGAGCATTATGATGAGTGAAATAGATGACATAGACAAGTATGAGACCCTACTGATAGGCGACTTCAATGCAGACTGTATTGCTAAGAGAAAGCTACCAGCCATAATCATAAATCAATTTGCTTCAGAACATGAGCTCCAACAGCTGATAGATAAACCGACTAGGTCAACTAGAACTACTGCAACCACAATCGATTTAGCCTTTACTAACATCAAGTATTGCACTCAAGCAGGAGTCCTTAACTACAATGTCAGTGACCATAAGCCAGTCTATATTAACAAAAAGAAACCCAGAAACAACCAAAAAACCACCGCATACTGCGGAAGGACATATAGAAACTTTTCAACTGATGCACTTAGGACAATCTTGCAGAGTTATAACCCCACTACAATATTTGAAGAACAGGATCCCAACAAATGTTGGGCTATTTTAGAAGATATGATCAACCAGGCAGCAGATACACTTTGTCCGATGACTGAACTAAAAATAAGAGAGAACACGGCTGTTTACATCACCAATGAACTGATAGAACTACAAAAGGACAGAGATTATTTTAAGCAAAAGGCTGACCTAAACAAAGACCCAGGAGACCAGTTTATAGCAAAATGCTTAACAAGTAAAGCCAGAACAGAGGTGAGGAAAGCGAAATCTATGTACTACATTGATCAAGCCATAAAGCACAACCAGAATCCTAAGAAATTCTGGTATGAACTAAGTCAAATTCAACCAGAAGCCAAACCACAGATAAACAGCATAGTAGACGACAGCACAGGTGAGCGAGTACCTGATGGTCAGTTAGCTAAAGTAATAAACAACTATTTTGTAGACATTGGGGCAAACCTCGCCAAGAAATTCAAACAAAAAACCAAGTATCCACAAAATTATCACCCAGTCGCAAATCAACATGAATACAATCTTGAGAAAACAACAAGAAAAGAAGTACTCACCAAGATTGAGGAACTTTCATCATATAAATCATCTGGTATGATGAATATAAATTCAGCCTTCATTAAGATGCCATTAGCATCCTAATAAATGAATTTACACATCTCTACAACCTTGTCATTGAAACAGGTATATTCCCAGATAAATGGAAAATAGCTACTGTCACACCAATACCAAAGATAAGTAATCCTAAATCATGCAATGAACTGCGACCAATATCAATACTGCCCCTCCCTGGAAAAGTCATCGAACAAATAATCCATGATCAAATAAAAACCTTCTTGGAAGACACCAACTACCTTGCCAAACAGCAAAATGGCTTCAGAAAAGATAAATCAACCACAATAGCCCTAGCCACTTTATTAGATGAACTGCTGACTAATATGGATAGAGGAGATCTGACAATAACTGTTTTTCTTGATTTCAAGAAAGCTTTTGACACAATAGACCATGACATTTTACTGTGGAAAATTGACAGGGCAGGACTTGGTCCTAAATCTTGTACATTTATAGCCAACTATCTATCAAATAGACAACAAGTTACAAAAATAAATGGCACTAAGTCAATGGAGAGATCAATTACAACTGGAGTACCCCAGGGTTCCATGCTTGGGCCACTACTCGTCCTCATATTCATTAATGACTTGCCCTTGGTAACAAATGAGGCCATGTTCACACTGTTTGCTGATGATGCGGCCCTCACAGTCCATAGCCCAAACATTGCATCTGCAGCAGAGGTAGTTGAGGATGTACTAGCTAAGGTTAACATCTGGTGTAAGGAAAATAAACTGACAATTATTGCAAAGAAATCTGAATACATAATTTTTGCAACCAAAGTAAAAAAATCCAGAGCACAACCTATCAATTTACATTTGGGTGATGCAGTATTGAATGAGGTAGAATCATACAAATATTTAGGGACCACCACTCGATTCTACACTAAATGGTAATCGACAACTCTCAAGACTTACTCAAATTATAGCCATAAAAATGACAACTTTCAGAAAAATTAGGTACTACATGAGCGAGAATACAGCCCTGTTACTATATAAAGCCACTATTCTTCCAATAATTGACTACAATGATTTAATATATGGACTGCTGACAAAACAACAAGAAAACAAATTACAGAGGATTCAAAACAGGGCACTTAGAACTGTCTACAGAGGGAAAACGCTGTCTGTAAAGGAAATGCATGCTAAAGCACAAGTCACAGCTACCTTAGCTAAAGGAGGGACACACATCTCCTCAGTCTCATGTATAAAAGATCCAATGATGAACAATATGTTGACCATACAAACAGAGTAACCAGACAGAGCGGTGCTACACTTCTAAAAACACCCATGCCGCTAACAAACAAACTGACTAAAGCACCGATTTACAGAGGTGGCACATTGTGGAATAAACTTCCAGTGAGGACAAGACAGTCCACAAGTCTCCTTGAATTTAAAAACTTTATGAAAATACAACTGGCCTGTCAGACCCTGACACGGTTATAGGTATTCTAAAGGCCTTCCTTGCCCTGACCCTTGTACATACATATATATATAAATGTTCTCAAATGCACTACACAGCCCTGCACGCTGATCCCCTTCCCGCCCTTACCCCACCCCTACTACACCTTCTTTCAAAACCTATTACCTAAAATTTTCCTTTAAATTGACATAAAACCTGTCTGATGTAAGTCCCCACTGCAATATCAGACCGCGATCCCATCATTAGGCCACACAGAACGGAACACTCGTGATGGGATAAAAAAATTAAAAAAATTAAAATGGCCAGGTTTCCGCATTTGGTATTGGTGATTGGATCCACTGATTTGCATATTTGCAATATAGTATATATATATGTGTATTGTAGATATGTTATATCTTTTTGAAAAGAGAAGAGAGAAAACAAAGGAAGAAAGAAGTGTTTAAAGACAATTCTAGAGTCATCTTGTACATTTATTGATGCATGCTCACCAAGTGCATAATACATATGTTGAACTGGAATTGCATGCAGTTACTATTACGACAAAAAGTCAATTTATATTATGCTTCTAAATATTATAATCCCGAAACAGGTTTTTTCATGTGGTTATTATTGCAACTGATATTGTCATTTATGTACCAACAAATTGTAATTAACGGCCGGAAGACCAGTGCTCTGGCGCTGACAAAAGACATTATTCGCTGAATAAAATACATTTAGTAAAAAAAAAAAAAAAAGAGGAAGGAAAACTAGTCACAAGGATGAACAGTGAATAAGTTGTGCTTTATTGGCAGCAACTCCTGTCATCCCCCTTACATGTCACCTAGCACCTGTACTCCTCCTATACTGCCCACACTATGTCTCATAGTCACTTTAGCCTGTATGTTGAACCAGTGCATACAACCCATGGGACAGGAGTCCTATGGCTGTGGATACACTCAATTAGAATAGCTGAATTTTGATAGCATCAGACAGAGTGTCTGGGGTCCTGCTCAGAAGTTGGTCTGTCTCACTCAAGAGCCAGGATGAGAGTGATTCTCCTTCAGTGTGTCTGAAGCAAACTCATGAATAATTAATTAGCTGAGACTAGTGTGTGGGTCAGGATAGGCCAAGAGAGTCAGGTGACCAGACATTCCCCAACCAGCCAATGAGACACCTCCCCACAGACTGGGTGGGTGACCACCCCATTAGGGGCTGTCACTCAAGCCATCTGCAGGTGGTGCACTCTATACATATGCTAATGAGGCTGGTGGGTCAGTCGGTGGTCTTGGGTGGACAGGATGTTGCAACAGTTACAGATTTATATATAGTAAAATCTTTCTTTTCCTCTTTTGTATTCTTTATGAACACCAAGAGAACATTTCAACCATCATGTACTGTTTCTTACAAAGGAACTCTTTTCATTAACTCCAAACATCATATATAACAGATAGTTTACTCTATTCAGCATCATGTACATTTCCATCAACTCCACTCTTAGTAGATAACATATAGTTTACCTCACTCAGTATCATGTACAATGGGAGTGGACTTTTGTTGACTTTAGTTTACTTTTAGTTTACATACTATCAGTCCCACTCCAGCATCCAAGAATAATAATGCTCTCTGCCAATATATAATTCTTAACCGAAAATCCGTATATTTTTACATACAGTTCTTACTGGGTATGGGCCTTTCAGTATAGCTTCATTTAACTTAGTAGAGTCTAGGCATATTCTTAGTTTTCCAGGTTTACGTACTATAGTTACAGAGTTCACCCAAGGGGTAGGCTCGTCCTGTTGTATTATGACTCCTAAGTCTAACATTCTTTTTAATTCCACTTTCACGTCATTCACAATGGCTAAAGGCACTCGACGTGGAGGGTCGATTACAGGTGCATACATTATTATCAATGTGAATCTTAGCGTTAACTTTGATTAGCCCTAAACCCTGAAACACATGCGAATATCGTCATACCAATTCGTTTGCGACAGTATGATCGTCGATCGCGTCGATGACAACCAAGCGTGCCAACAAGCCTAATTGGACACATGACTGCTTCCCCAGTATTGCGCACCCGGCATCCGTTAGCTGAAATTTAATTATGTGACATTAAGGGATACCTCCCCATGGGGGCATATCCTGTGTCCACCATATGGTACTAAGTGACACACCGATGGAATTAAACATGCTGTATTCATTTTAGTGTACATGTTTAATGGTAAAATATTTGCCTCTGATCCTGTATCCAATTTAAAATGGATATTCAGGCCATCGACACAAAAATTAGTGTACCACAAATCTTTGTTTTTACTGTCACTAGCACCTAGTGTGCCCACAAATAGGTCCCCATTCACATTATATTCGCAACTGTTCTCCTCCTGATTATCGATGGCGTCATCCTTCACGTCAATTTCGTAGATCGCCGCATTCCTTCCTGGAGATTGTTGCATCCGGCACATCCTTACGAAATGTCCAATCTTTCGACATCCCAGACACTCCTTTCCTCGAGCCGGACATGTCCCTGTCGTGTGCGTATAGCCACATTGACTACACTTGTTCCCTGCGCCTCGACTTGCTTGTTGCATCCTACCTCGACCGCTGGGCTTCCATAACCAGGGAGATGTTCCACCTGACGACCGTTGTCCCCGATTGTATCCCGTATTTACAGCGTCGATCTGATGTGATTCCCTCTGCTTGACTTGTGTCGACTTGATCTCACTTAGTCGACAAAGTTGTATGCATTCCTCCAACTTGAGATCAGGCATCTGTAATAATCTGTTTCTCAAGGTATCATCTGTCACACTGCATACGATTCTATCGCACAGTAAAGAAGCTTCCAATTGTTCATAACAACAGTATTGTACTCTGTGCGTGAGCTACCTAATAAAAGAATCCATGTTCTGGTCACCTTGATTAAAAGAATTAAATTTGTATCGAACGACCGTTATATTTGTCTTCCCTTCACAGTACCTGGTAAACGCGTCGATCAAGGGAGCAATTTTGTCTTTGTCTTGTCCGTCGAGTGCAAACGTCCTATGCACCTTCTACGCCTCCACCCCTGCGACATGGAGGAACACGCAGCATTGTATCCTCTCCGTCTTTGTCGATATACCTGCGGCCACAGCGTATATTTCATATGCCTGCATCCAGCATCGCCAATTGACCGCCATCTTCTCGTCCAGGTTCAGATTTCCTGGAGGTTTCCACCCGTGAAGCGCCATAGTTTGTCTTTAACATCTGACACCATGTAAAGACGTATCGACACCAAGGATTCTGTACTGTAACTGACTTTATTGGTTCGACAGTCATGACGTCACGCCGTGTTGGTGGGGGGGGGGGGGTTCGTATTCTTACATACCTTACAGGCGGGACCAAGTGGTCTTTAGCCGCTGCCGTATTGGCCACTCGTGGCTTACACATGCTTTTCTGCTCAAGGGGGAACCTCTCCCTGAATGTATTGAGTGTCAGTCCCCACTGACACTCAAACACATTTTACTAAGTTGTGTTGATTTTTTGGACCTGCGCCAACGGTTCTACACTGCAGACAGTATGCATGACCTTTTTACTAAGGTAAAACAGGAAAACATTTTAGCCTTTTTGAGGGCAGCTGGACTGTACCACCTTATATAGTTTACTAAATGGATTCTATCAATTATTAATAAAACTTTTCTTTTTCTATGGGAATTTGTTTCCCTTGACCACAAATATATGATTGTGAGCTTTCTAATTTAATGAGTGTCTATTCGCACATAATTGATTGTCTGCTTTTACATGTAAAACTAAAAGCGATGGTTTGAACAAAAAATAAACATTTCTCGCCATGAATATGGCCTATGCTGCCAACACAGCGTAAAGCAACCACCAATCAATCAATCAATCAATCAACTCCCTTCTGCACTGTATAGAGTGTGATATACGCTATGCACTATGGGCTGCTCCCCTTTTAATGTACAGAGTGGAGTGTACTGTACACAATACAACACAGTCTACTCCCTCATTACTATGGATAATCAATATACGATCGCTTTGACGGTTTGGTGACCAATTCTCCGGTGCTGACAAAACATATGTCCTTATGAATAAACATATTTACCAACAACAAACATTACAACCACTGGTTAAATGGCCTCATTTGGCTAAGTTATGGGGGGGGGGGGGGTAAACACGAAACACAAACAAATACACATAATTACCAGTAGTATAAACCACTAATTTAATTGTTATTAAGTTCCATTACACCATGTAGACATGTTTTTTATGTCCATCATTTAATGCGTCATTATGAATGTTGGCAGGCAAAGTAGTTTATGAATATAAGGATATCGATAACACTGAAGGCTCATTCGATTAGCCTCGTATTGAGCAACACCAAATACATGGACTATTTGGTTAGTGTATCCATTCAATATGCTATATAAGGGTCCATACCCTGAATAATTCCCGGTGTGGTTAAAGTTGCATATTCCGATGGTTTTGAGTTTCTGTCATTTTCTGAGATACAGATACATGTATTAAGTTGGTTGTGATAATATACTTTACTTCAGTTTGAAGTAATTTTGGTTTAAAATCACTAACTTAGGATAGATTTTAAATGCAACCATGCTGTCTTAATATGGCATGCTTTTCAAAATTCTGACGACCCCATAGGTTTCAGTAGTTTCTATCTCCAAATGCTTAATATTAAAGCTGCATAGTCCGATGAAAACATCAAATTTTCAAAACCAAAGAAATTATCTCGATTTGATTCTAGATGTCTAACTTCGATACTGGTGCACTTATTCAACATGTTTCACTATATAGAAAGGAACACTGAGGGAATTTAATAGAACCTGCTACTGCAGAAGCCCATGATGTTAGTTTTGGCATGCTTGCCAAAATTAATATTGCATGTTTGCACTTAATTTATCTCAAAAGTTAGCTATTTAAGATAAAAGTTACTTCAAACTAAAGTAAAGTAGATTATGACAATCAACTTAATCTATTTATCTCAGAAAATGACTGAAACTCAAAACCATCGGACTGTGCCACTTTAAGAAGCACTGCAGTATCTAAGTTGGATATATATAATCTCAAATTCAGATGTGCTTTCCTTTTGCGAAATTTATGCTTTTATCGGACTATGCAACTTTAATCTTGGATATTGTAGCCCACACCTCCAGGACAGTGTGTACAGTTGGTTGCTGGCGGATCTTCACGCATGAGTACGTTATTGGCATGGTGCCAATTTGAATCCCGTTCGTGTGCAGTCATTTTAATTAATATTAAATGCGTATTAGTACCACCAACTGGTATTGCATTGGGGGAGGTGCTTGTATTGGACTTAATAGAGAGATACTCTAACTCTGGGTTCAAACCCTGTCTAAATTGACTCGTGCTGCCCAGCGATGAAAACAAGTGTTAACACAATTATCCGTTATGAGCAGGGTAAATAAATTCATTACACAAAAAAGAAAGAGAAAAAAAAGTCGAACCACTGATTTTAAAATTGATACCTCATACGATTAATGAGTAGAGTACGCTGGTGGTCGCGGGTTCTATCCCCGACCGAGTCAAACCAAAAACGTACCAAATATAAACGTGTCCCGACTTTGCCTGGTAGTTGGCATCAGTGGCAATACAGTACAACCCCGTTAAACCAAGCTCGGTTAAACCAAACGATCGGTTAATCCAAACTTTTTCGGCGGCCCGGAAAAATAGTACCATTTATCATATAAAAAAGTTGGTTAAACCAAAGTCGGTTAATGCAAACTATCGGTTAATCCAAACAAAATTGTCGGGCCCTAGGCCACTTCCGGTATGGTTAAACCAAATTTGCATGTGGTTATAAGGTCATCTGAGACTTTTTTTATATGATAAATGGTAGTATTTTGCTGGGCCCCCGAAACAAGTTTGGATTAACCGATCCTTTGGTTTAACTGAGCTTGGTTTAACTGGGTTATACTGTATTTACATTAAAAAAACAATAATCAAAGTGTCCACATACTATGTATATTGCATTCATAATGCACCTGCGTTTTTGCCAAAGCCAAGTCAAAGTCAAAGCTCGGTTAAACCAATGATCGGTTAATCCAAACGAATTTCTAGGGTCCATTCAAGTTTGGTTTAACTGGGTTATACTGTACTGGGATATGGCAATGAGCATTACGATGAGGAAGACTACCTAATGTTAAGTGAAATTGTCACTGTGTAAAGCTGCATAGTCCGATAAAAGTATTATGTGGCGGTCTCTGTGGCGGAGTGGTTAGAGTGTCTGACTTTTTTCTAGGTCAGACTCCTAATCTGAGGGTCAGCGGTTCGATTCCCCGTGACCCCAGGTCTGCCAATTTGGATTTCCACCGCTGTGTATAGCTTACAGCGTCATCAAAGGCTGGTTGCTCTCATACCATGTCTATGTGGTGTGGGAGGTTAAAAATCCCTTGGGTCGGTAAAAGTGTAGGCTCGGGCTTTCTATCGACCAGCAGTGGAATGAGGAAGACCAGTCGTCTATGACTGAAATTTCCCCTGCTTAAACAACTAATGGACCAAAAAAAAATCAACTTTTCAAAACCGAAACACTTATCTAGATTTGATACACATCCAACCTGGATAATGGTGCACTTCTGAAGAATATCACGTTAATTTAATAGAACCAGTTACTACTGAAGCCTGTGTGTTTTGACATGCATATCAAAATTATTAATTTTCATTTTTTAAATATTTCCATAGTTAACCATTTAAAATTAAAGTTACTTCAAACCTAAGTAAGGTAGATTAAAATGATCAACCTAATATTCATATAATAACAAATTATACTAACTCAAAACAGTTGGATTATGCAAATTTAATCAACGAAGATAAAAGAATTATATACATGTATATGAATAAATATCCAGGTGCAGTTATCTGTAAGCTTGTAATAAATGACAGTATCGGCCATCCTCAGTGTCCGTGTTGTCGGCGCTTAATTACATATAAATATATACGTATATATAAATATGTATAAATTTATGTGTATATATACATTATTTATATATAATACTGCAATATGTCTGGCCAGGATGGATGCCTGAATACATTTCCCAGCTAACAAAAAAACGTCACACTGACGTCAGTATAACGTTATTGAATGTTACAATAGCGTTATAAAAAACCATCATATAAACATTATTTTGTATGGACTAAATAATGTGATATAACGTTATTTTATAATGTTATAGTTTAAAAAAATTGAACGTCAATAGGACGTTTTTTTATAACATTCGAGAACTCTTTTAACCCCCTTTGACTAGTTTGAGTGATTTAATGAAGATTTTGTAGAGAAATCAAGACCTATATTGTAGCTAGAGAACCCTCCTTTTGAAGAACGGAAAGGTAACATCTACCACAAAGCATGACACTGGAGGAGTAAACACCAATTTAAAAAAAATCTGTTTAATATCATGCACCTCATATCAGATATTAAGATGATAAGACACTAATCTTGCCTAAAAAGTTAAGCTAAGAGGTGATGCCTGCTGTACAAAACCCAGCACTCCTCACTAAAACATTTTTGCAATGAAAATGGTGTTTCTTGAGCACTGACAGGCATTTGAAACTTCTGACTCTCTACTGACCTGTTCCGAAAGCAACCGTATTACACCTCACCTATGTTTGTTAGTTAGGCACATTTTAACATCCTTCTCAACCATATCTTGGGTGGCCCGCTGCTGGTTGCCACTGCCCCGCGTCAGGCCACCATCCAAGCCCTGACATTGGCCTGATGTCGGTCACCGACGGAGTAAAACCTATTCTTTTTTTTCTTTTTTTGTTTTTAATTTAAATTTCTTTAAAAAAATCTTACCTCAGTAATTAGGTTGCTTTCGAAGTAGGTCGGTGGAGTCAGAAGTTATAAATGCCCGCCAGTGCTCATTAAACACCATTTTCATTGCAAAATCCTTTTGGTTAAGATTAAATAAATAAATTTTTAAAGAATAGATTTTACACCGCCAGTGGCCCAATGGTGGAAAATGTGTGGTGACCGTCCGACCAATATGTCAGTATAACGTTACTGTGAAATTATAACATTACAATACATGGTATAACATCAGTTTAATGTTACTGTGACGTTATAATGTACCATAACCAAATAATAATGTTAGCCTGATGTTACTTAACATTATGTGTTAGATGGGTTATGCCAATATTTTCAGTCTATGGACCAATGGTGCAATGCTAACAAGAATGCTAACTACATGACATATTTGTTTTTTCCACACACTTACATAGATATATTATACAGGTATTCACAACTAAAGTACAGCGATTGGCCAAGTTCATTACGCGGTGCGTGTGTGTGAGCGCCGTGAATGGGCACCTGGACACGGCCAACCAGCGTTACAGGAGGGCGTTCTCCACACCACCAGTTTCAACGACCAAAACACGATATATGCCTCCAGTATGTCACCGTGAGTGGGTTTGCGGGTTAAAGATCACACTAAGCATAACAAGTGAGTTTAGTGGTCGCGGTTGTGGTTTGAGTAAGTGGCTGCAATATAGAGCGTGCGATTTCCGGTCTTTTTAATTAATTAAAGGTTTTTAGTTTTTAATTACCAAATTCTTTCTATACTGAATTCTGAGGCACAAATAGGATACTGATGAAGCAGGTTGCATTCACCTCATTGGTTAGCTCAGTATCAGGATAATGTGACTGTGTGGGATATCCTTTGACGTCCAATCGCCGATGATATGAAAATCAATGCGCTCTAGAGGCGTCGCTAAATAAAACAAGTTTAACAAAAAAATTGTGTGGGATATCGGGTCATGGTGCCGGTGGCCTGGTCTCAAAGTGGGGCAGAACTATGCACTGTTACAAGTCGATACCCTGTCCTAATATAACTAGGTATTGCCAATATTTAAAACCCCAACTGGTGGTACCAGACGGTATGGCCAAATGAGTTAGAGCGTCCGTCTCCAGTGTGGTAGATCGTGGGGTCGTGGGTTCGAATCCTGGTCGAGTCAAATCAATGACTTGAATAGGTGCAAAGTGAATTTAAAGTATAGGGTTTAATTATGTTGACCATCCCCCATCTTCCGCATGTAAGCTGCAGCTGCAACCCGGTGTGAGCGTCTCATTTCCCTCATGTCTCATTTCCCAAATATCGCTTCTGCGCATGCGTCGAATCCAACAGCGTCCTCTGCGCATGCGTCAAAAATGAGCCAGTCTGGTTTGGGTATTGACACAATCAAGAAATACGTATCCTCCTGTTTAACTCCAATAAATTCTTTAATATATGCATCAATATTCTAAAATTCATAGAATATTGTTCTCCACAAGCAATATGTATTCTCCTGTATTCTTGGGTTTAAACTCATAAGAATAACCGCTAAAAAACAAATAGTGGTAATCAGGTCGAGCAAGCGACCAGAAGTAAACACGGCGATGTCACCGAATCGGTTTTTCGCCAATAACTTCTTTAATATATTCACCAATATTCTCAAACTCGTAGAGAATAGTGTTGTACACGTTTCCTCCAGTATTCTTGGGTTTAAAGTCATAAAAACGCTATGAAACACTGGGAAATGAGACTTGTTGGAAATAAGACTCTGACAAGCTGCAGTCTGCATTCGTCACTCGAATTCGCGCATGCGCAGAAGCGATATTTGGGAAATGAGCCTTGTGGGAAATAAGACGCTGACACCGGCATCCTGGATCGCAGCTTCAATCCTCACTGAGGAACCAGCGGAACTCGGAATACCCGTAGTAATGGTGCAGTCACACTACGATGCTTCTCCCGGTGACCCATCAGCGTTGAAAATAAAATCTTGCGCATCGAGAAACGTCCAACTTTTCGGCGGTTTGGGGAAAAAGATCGGCGTCAGCGCGGCCCATTATGCGCGCGCGGCTAACGTGTGTTGATGCATTGGGGGAAAAAAAAAAAAGTTTGGCGTGACGTCTTCATCTAACCTTAAATGTTGCTAGGGTGTAAAACAAAAATGCCCCAGTTTGCCACAACGTGTGAGCAACGACCCTCCCATGCGCGCGCCGTCTTCCTAGCGTTCCCATAACATTATTCCGGCGCGTCCAACGCATCGCGACGCGCGCCTAATGTCCTTACCCATATATTTGCGTGCGCTGCCGGTCGTTGTTTTTTTTTTTACACGCTTAAAACCTTGGCCGACCAATAGCGCGCTGGCGTTTTGCGCCGACCATCATCGTCAAGGATAGTGTACCGATGTGTACCGACGCGCGCATAACGCGCCCCCCAGTGTGTCTCGATATTTCACCCATTTTCGCCCATTAACACCACACGTCGCCAGGTCGCCAGCGAGAAGCGTTGTAGTGTGACTGCACCATAAGCAGGGGCTCGGTGTGCCAAAACCTCCTACTGAGCAAATAGTTCCCTTCCTTCAGTGGTGTGAGAAAGTGCAGTCAAGTCAAATGCATTTGGCAACGCATTCAAAACGGATGTTTGCTATGAGTAAGCTTTAGTTGGTTGGTTGGTGGTTCGAGTTTTATGTCCTGGCAACATCGAAGGTGATACCAGGATGGGTACCGACTTGTGACAGTGTGCACTCATGGTGACTTTATAGTGCTGCGCTACTGGGAGACCAGACCGCCAGCACCATTACCTCATATCCCACTCAGTCACATTATCCTGACAATGAGCCAACCAGTCCTTGCCCTATCGTAATAATGCCAAGCACCTGGCTAGGAAACGACAAGTATCACTTTTTAAGTCTTTGGTTTTACTCGACCAATGTTCGAACCGGTAGGCTCTGTGGCGGTAAGGGAGAGGGTGGTATTTTGCTGGAGATATCCTGTGCAAAATGGTTAGTGTTTGTAGGAGAGATGCATAGGGAAATTCTTGCGCTGAACATCATTTTAAACAAATTGTTGAATAGCAACTCATAAACAAGTTTTGGACAAATCGAGTGTTGTAGATATACTCTGTTATTGGTTCTAGCCACAGAAGGTTTGCTAGTACTAGTAGTAGGGCACCTACCTTGAAAGTGTGTTTTTTAAAGCTATACTCCCTCAACTCATCCATATTCAGTACCTAATTATATGGTTTTCTTCCATTCTATTTCTTTTTTTTAAATCCAACTAATTCAGCTACTTTAGACTTACTGTTACATGACGCAAGCAGGTACAAGAGTGGACGCAAAGGCCAAGTAGAAGGCCGATAAAAGATAACAGTTACTTGTGTAACCTTTGGACAATGAGCAACAAATCCAACAAAGTAAAGCTATAGCCACTAGACGCCTACAGAATGAAGGCTATCGGCAGAGTGAACTTTGTGAACTCTATTGACTCGCTATAAATAAAGATGAGGGTTTCCAATAAAGATTTACAACACTACTGACGTCTAACTGCCTTATAAATGCACCCGCCAGCAGTAAGAGGTTATGTGCACAAGAGCCTATTTGGACAATGCTTGTGGTTGTTGGGGTTTTACATCCTAACAACATATATGGTCATATCCGTACAGGTACCGACTTGTTACAGTGCACACTCTCGGCATCGTTATAGTGCTGCCTCATTGGGAGACCAGGTCGCGGGCACCAGGAGTCATGACATAACCCGATATCCCACTCAGTCAAATTATCTTGATACTGACCTGACCAGTCCTTGGCCTATCCTAGTATAGCTGAGTGTCAGGCTAGGTATCAATTTTGTATGTCTTTGGTTTGACTCGGATGGGATTCGAACTATCTACCTTCCGCACGTGAGGCCTGCGCTCTAGTGATTGGGCCACCACATCCGGTAAATATCGTTAATGGCCCTGTCACACTACAATGTAACGACGTCAGCATAGGCACAACATGAAAATAATTATATTATGTCAAACTTCTCGGCGTAGTATGCAAATTTCGGCACAAGTTGGACATCGATGCAGTGTAGTTGACGAGAACGTAACGTTGGTAAAGCATCGTCGCAACGAGAGAGGACGTGCCAACCAACAATCAACCAACAACCAAACAACCAACCAACCAACAACCAATACACAACCAACCAACAACCAACCAATCCACAACCAACCAACAACCAATCCACAACCAACCAACAACCAACCAACCAACAACCAATCCACAACCAACCAACAACCAACCCACCAACAAACCAACCAACAAACCACCAACAAACCAACCAACCAACCCACCAACAAACCAACCAACCACCAACAAACCAACCAACGAACCACCAACACACCAACCAACTAACCACCAACAAACCAACCAACCAACCCACCAGCAAACCAATAAACCAACCAACCAACAAACAAACCAACCAACCAACCACCAACAAACCAACCAACCACCAACAAACCAACCAACCACCAACATACCAACCAACCACCAACAAACCAACCAACCAACCAGTAACAAACCAACCAATCACCCAACCACCAACAAACCAACCAACCACCAACAAACCAACCAACCACCAACAAACCAACCAATCACCAACAAACCAACCAACCACCAACAAACCAACAAACCATCAACAAACCAACCAACCAACCACCAACAAACCAACCAACCAACCACCAACAAACCAACCAACCACCAACAAACCAACCACCAACAAATCAACCAACCAACCAACCACCAACAAACCAACTAACCAACAAACCAACCAACCAACCACCAACAAACCAACCACCAACAAATCAACCAACCAACCAACCACCAACTAAGCAACCACCAACAAACCAACCACCAACAAACCAACCAACCAACCACCAACAAATCAACCAACCAAGCAAGCAACCACCAACAAACCAACTACCAACAAACCAACCAACCAACCACCAACAAAGCAACCAACCACCAACAAATTAACCAAGCACCAACAAATCAACCAACCAACCACCAACTAACCAACCACCAACAAACCAACCACCAACCAACCAACGACCAACAAACCAACCAACCCACCAGCAAACCAACAAACCAACCAACCCACCAACAAACCAACCAACCAACAACCAACAAACCAACCAACCACCAACAATCCAACCAACCACCAACAAACCAACCAACCAACCACCAACAAACCAACCAACTAACCAACCACCAACAAATCAACTAACCATCCACCAACTAACCAACCAACCAACCAACCACCAACAAATCAACCAACCAACCACCAACCAACCAACCCACCAGCAAAGCAACAAACCAACCAACCCACCAACAACCCAACCAACCAACCACCAACAAACCAACCAACCAACCACCAACAAACCAACCAACCAACCACCAACAATCCAACCAACCACCAACAAACCAACCAACCAACCACCAACTAACCAACCAACCAACCACCAACAAACCAACCAACCAACCAACCCACCAGCAAACCAACAAACCAACCAACCCACCAACAAACCAACCAACCAACCACCAACAAACCAACCAACCACCCACCAACAAACCTACCAACCCACCAACAAACCACCTAACCAACCACCCACAAATCAACCAACCAACTACCAACAAACCAGCCACCAACAAACCAACCAACCAACCACCAACAAACCAACCAACCACCAACAAACCAACCAACCACCAACAAACCCACCAACCAACCAACCAACCACCAACAAACCACCAACAAACCAACCACCAACAAACCAACCACCAACCAACCACCAACCAACCAACAACAAACCAACCAACCACCAACAAACCAACCAACCACCAACAAACCAACCAACCAACCACCAAACCAACCAACCAACCACCAACAAACCAACCAACCAACCAACCACCAACAATCCAACCAACCAACCAACCACTGATAAACTAACCTACCAACCAATCAACCACCAACAAACCAACCAACCAACCACCAACAAACCAACCAACCACCAACAAACCAATCAACCAACCAACCAACCACCAACAAACCAACCGACCGCCCGACCGACCCCACAACCAACCAATCCACAACCAACCAATCCACAACCAACCAATCCACAACCAACCAACCAACCAATCCACAACCAACCAACCAATCCACAACCAACCAACCAACCAATCCACAGCCAACCAACCAACCAATCCACAACCAACCCACCAATCCACAACCAACCCACCAACCAACCAACCTACCAACCAACAACCAAACAAACAACCAGCAACCAACCAATCCACAACCAACCAACAACCAACCAATCCACAACCAATCCACAACCAACCAATAACCAACCAACAACCAAACAACCAACCAAACAACCAAACAATGCACTGTAGATCTAACGTCACCGACACACCCCTAACAGTTGTCTAACTTCCACATGACATCAGCATAACGTCATCCCGACGTAACGGCTTGACGTTGAGATACGTCGAAAGTTTTGAACATGTTCAAAACCTTGACGCACGCCGATGTAACACGACATAACGTGACCTATCTCGATGTCGGTCTAACGTCATTCTGACTTCATCATAACATAACCCAATGTACCTCAACATAATGACCAAAAGTCACCTACGCCAGGCTTACGTTGGCTCTTACGTCATAGTGTGACAGGGGTATAAAGCTGAATAGTTTGATGAAGCATCAACTTTTCAAAACCAAAACAAATATCTAGAATTGATTCTAGAAATCTAACTTAAATAGTGAGGCACTTATTAAACATTTGTCACCGCATAGAACGGAATTCTGAGACTGTTTAATAGAAGCTGTTACTGCTTAGCCTATGGTGTTTTGGCATGCTAATTTGACACATTTGCATTTCAAATAGCTTTAAAAAAAAATCAGCTATCTAAAATAAAAGTTACTTCAAGCTAATGTAGGGTAGATTGTAACAATCAACTTAATGTATTCAGATCAGGAAAATTACCGAAACTCAAAACCATCGGGCCATGCAGCTTTAATGGAACTGCAGCTTAATGCAGCTGTGGAGTACGGCAGGGGGGGTGTGCGGGGGGGGGGGCGGCTAGACCTCCCATATGTGCTTCGCGTGGTGCGACGGTTAAACAAATGGCGTTGCGCTATAAGCCTGCAGCACGATCCGCTGCGCTTACACGGCCCTTCGGCCAATGCTGTCACGTATACAGTTAAAAGTCACGGCGGCCTGCTGCGCCTCGGAACGCCGCCTCTGGGTCACGTGGGGCCGGCACTGGACGGGAAGGCACCGCCCGAGGCACACCAGCAACCATCGGCATGCTATGGAGAGCGCAGCGCTGGTCAGCGTATGTGCGAATGCAGTCAGATTGGACAGCGCCTTCTAGTTCTAAGCAGAAGAGACTGGCTTTGTGTGTGTGTGAGGGATATTAGTGGATGAGGACCCTGTGAACACCACAACTATATTACAGAGAAAACCGGATGTAAACACCTACATGGGAACTACTGCAGGATAACATTGTCAATGTTATTGTTGTATCTGAAATAATATAGTATAATAATATAGGATAATACAGTTGACAGAAAATAAGGAAGTAATAGCCTACTGGTTTTATTTACATTTAGATAACAGCATTTTGTAGTATATATATATATATATGTATATATTATTATATGTTGTTTGCTACCATATGAACGCCGTAATAGCACTATAGACACAATACCAGTATGATGCAGCCTTACTTACTTCATACAATGCCCTGTGACACAGATATATATGTTAACTTTCTCTAAACCACATTCACTTAAATATCAATATCCATCCATCCACCTCCATCAGAGACATGCACTGCTACAATCTCATTGCGATTGCGACAGTTTGCTAACTTGTAGGAACGGTCACTAGGGAGACTTTCAACATGACGCTCTGCGTCGAGACCATTCCGCGCCCGGCGCTTCCCGTTACCCATGCCGGCCTCAGGGCCGCCTCAGCCCACAAGAGCACACTCCGCCAACTCCCACACCTCCTCAGATGCCACACCCTCCCAGTCGCTAGTGGTCAGATGACGAGCGAGCAGAGGGCGAGGGTGAGGGTGATGGAACAGGGGGAGCAGGAGCATGAGGAGCAAGGCGGGGAGAGGAATAGCAGCAGTAATCCGCGTCGGATTAAGGTAGTCCGATGGGCGACGGCGGGCATCCGCGGGGAAGCGGCTGGCGGTGCCGGCGCCCCCTGTCGGGGGTGGCCGGTGGTGCCCGAGGGGCGAGGATGGCACGGCGGGCGCAATTTCCCGAGGGTCGCGCAGACCGGCCCTAAGAGGGGCCCGCACCGACGCCATCCTCAGGGTCGCCGGGAAACCAGCGCCGGTGTGGTGGTTTCAGCGTGTTCCCGTGCTCAGACGTGTCCCTCGCTTCTGCGCATGCATCAGAATCTAATAAACATGGCCGTAATCGATTAACACTACCCGGGCGACTCGGGTCATCCCAGTCGTCAGAATTTCAAATAGAACACGGCGAGTGGAGTCGACAAATACACGTGCTATGTGCCAAAAAAGAATAACTAAGATTAATTAAATGGAAATATAGGTAAACTAGGCCATCATAAAATACTTTAAATCCTATTTTGCTGTATTTTTTATCGGCTATTAAAAAAAATAAAAATTCTCCACCCGAGCGCGGAGAAGCGTATTCGATTATTTGACCCGACATTGTAGGATGTGCGCATGCGCCAATAAGTGTCTTGGGTGATCCGAGTTGATGTGAAATCCGCGCATGCGCAGAAGCAACCGGACACGTCTGAGCACGGGAACACGCTGAAACCACCACACCGGCGCCCGGAGAGGAAGGGGGCGGCGGGGATAACAATAACAACGCTATAGGAACAGAAGGGTCCTGGGACGCCCCGTCCAGACTCCCGCGTGTCGGGTGCGACGGGACTGACCGCGACGAGAGTAACAACAACAATAGCAACAATAACAGCTGCAAGACAAGTAACTACCGGAATGCAGCGCTCATGAGCAACGCGGACATTAGGCGTCGTCGGGGCCTCCTTCCGCGGGGGTCCGCGGGCCTTCACCCGCGGGGGTCCCCGGGCCTCCCTTCGCGGGGGTCCCCGGGCCTCCCTCCGCGGGCGTCCCCGGGCCTCCCTGCGCGGGGGTCCCCGGGCCTCCCTCCGCGGGGGTCCCCGGCCTCCCTCCGCGGGGGTCCCAGGGCCTTCACCCGCGGGGATCCCCGGGCCTCCACCCAGGGGGGACCGGGGCCAACGGGCTGGACGCACCGGACCATGTCGCAGCTGCTCTGAGCTGCTCGGGGGCAGCAAGAAGACCGCCAGCACCGCCCGAATAGGGCGGTGGTGCGGCCGCTTCCGCGGACCAAGAGTTCGATTCGGAGTCGGAGTGTGTCGGGGAGCTTCGAGGGGAGTCTCCCGGGAAGGGGAGGCGGCGGAGGGTGCCTCGGCACCGCCCGGCGCCTCGGGCACTGAGGAGACCTTCCACCCACGGAGGGCCGACTGCTCCGCCCCACCCGGCTCTCCCCAGCATGTCCCGGCGAAACCCGACCACACTCAGCTCTCAGGAGTGGTACGTGCCGAGGTTCCTCAAGAAAGGAGAGGTGAGTGCTACTTCGGTTTGTTTTTTCATTTCACAAGAAAAAACCTTTTTTGAGAGTGTGGGGGTTAAATTCAACGGTTAATGTTGTAATGGTTTTTGAATTTCTGTCATTTTTTAAAGAAAAATATATTAGGTTGATTTGATATAATCTACCTTACTTTAGTTTGAAATAACTTTGATTTTAAATGGTTGACTGCTGAGATATTTTATGTGCAAACACGCAAAATTAATTTTAAGTGTGCACTGTCATAAGTCAGTACCCATTCTGATATGACCTTATATTGCTAGGATATAAAACCCCGACAAGCAGTGTGTAGCAGTGCGTAGCAGTGTGCTTCGCCTCCACCCTACCATGGTCGGGGATTTGACTAGTGGCTGGGTGGACACCCCCGCGGGTATCTTGGAAGTGATATATTCAAAGGACGGGCACACAATGGTAAATACGGTACTGCCGTCTGTCATGGTTAAGCCGGTGGCCAATCTAAGTAGGTCCGCGCCCACTCGACGCTGTTGTTACAACATGTTGAATGCCCACAATAGTATCCCGCCGACTTAGGCACGACTAACAGGGAAGCACACACAACCGAGTTGACTACTCCCGAAGCTAACTAGGCGCAGGGCCGCATCGATAGAGCGTGGGCTTCGCGTGCGGGAGATCGGGAGTTCGGTTCCCGGTTGAGTGAAACAAATGACTTATAACATTGATACTCGTCATTTCCTAGCCTGCCGCTCGCGATTACTAGGATAGGGCGAGGACTCGTTAGCTCGGTGTCAGGATAATGTGACTGAGTGGGATATCAGGTCATGGTGCCGGTAGCCTGATTTCCCAGTGGGGCATCACTATAAAGTTGCCGTGAGTGTGCACTGTCACAAGTCGTCCTCATATGACCATAGATGTTGCCAGGACATAAAACTCCAACAGCCACCCAACCGACCACAATTCTTCAGATTTCTTTTTGTTTTCGATGAATTTATTTACCCTAACGGATAAGAGTGCTAACACGTGTTTTCATTGCTCTTTTATTGAGTAATTTAAGGCTATTCAGTGAAAAAGTAGATCACTTGAAAATGCCATCAAAAAGGCCTGACAAGTTTAGCAAAAGCCTAAAAATAAAAAATAACCATGATTTCTGCCTAAATACACCCACCAACCCCCACCCACCCCCTAAAAAAGAAACCAAATTAACAAAAGACTCACACACAAAATTAACTTTAATTATGAAACAACTATGATCAGTTCGATCATACCGAATAACCAATTGTGTTGTTAATTAATTATAATTAGATAAAGGTAGATGGGACGCCCATTGAAACAGTATGTTTTGGGAGGCATTGACATTTTAAAAATTTATTATTTGAAAATGTCATAAAAAAGATCTAAATGTATCCACTTCAATCCCTCAAAATGCACCATTTTATTACTTCGCCTTTATTTCTGATATATTTTGGTTTTGTATAGATGGTTTTATTCAAGATCGAGGCACACTGTGTCTCTCGATCTTGGTATATTCGTGCTGAATTCCCTTGGCGGTTAGGGAGGCGTAGATATATATTACTTAATATAAGTGTAAGAGAGGGGGGTGGGGGTTAATACTGTAGCCATGTGTTGTTGCGTTATTCAGCAGACCCTTCAGCGCTTTTAAGGAACCATGTCCATTAACTGGAACTTGCGTTTAATCATCCATCTACTTGATGTTGTGTGCACCGGACGCAGTGGCCGACTCGGTAGAGCGCGGGCCTCAGGTGCGGGAGATCGGGAGTTCGGTTCCTGGTTGAGTCAAACCAATGAATTATCAAATTGATACTCATCATTTCCTAGCCTGCCGCTCGGCATTAATAGGATAGGGTGAGAATTCGTTAGCTCAGTATCAGGATAATGTGGCTGAGTGGGATATCGGGTCATGATGCCGGCGGCCTAATTTCCCATTTGGGCAGAACTATAAAGTTGACATGAGTGTGCACTTGCCGGCGGCCTGATTTCCGGGGTGGGCAGCACTATTAAGTTGCGTCCTGATATGACCATAGATGTTGCCAGGATGGAAAACTCCAACAACCAACTTGATGGTGTGTGGCATTGCAGAATAAATACCCCTTAAGGCTAAGTCACACCTTACCGGATTGGGGTCCCGGATAGAAAACGGACACCGTCCGGTGAAATACCTCAATGTCCGGTTTATATAGGTACACATCCGGCGTGTCCGTTTTCTGCCTGGTGGTGTCCGCTGTGTACGGTGGCAAGTTTTAAACATGCACAAATCTTGTACCGGACACCGCTGGATGACTTGTATGGTTGGTGTCCGGTTTAAGTCTGTTTAGTCCATTTTGTCCAGTACCCATCCGTTACTTCTCCGGTTTGCTTTCTGAATAGTGCATTGACGGTGTTGCGGGAATTCGGTCCGTTGGTTTTTTATATGTTTTCCGTGCGTCCGTGAACAGTGCGGTATGTGTCCGGTTGATGTTCGGTCTGTCCGTTAGACATTTGGTTGTTATCCGGTCTCGTCCGGTTCTTATCCAATTCTCGTCCGTTGGCTATTCGTTAATGTACTTCCTTGTCCGTTAAGTATTGGTTTCGTCCAGCGGCCGTTGACCCGAGAACACAACATTTCGACATATTTCGGTACATTTTGATACCGAACACCACCAGACTAGAAACTTCTTTGTCCGGTTGTGTCCGGTACTCAATCCAGTAAGGTGTGACAGGCACTTTACATTAAGCAATATGGGAGGGAGCCAGGACATTTACTACGATGTCGATTGTATGCGATATCGACAATAGGTCAAGGTTGTGAGGAGCTATAACTACTGCGACTACGTCAGTCACAGTATTTTAGGTTACAAACAGAGTTATTTCAAACAGCAGCATCACAATATCTAGCAGGCAGTTCACACATCCCTTTAGGCAACAACAGTAATTCTAGCACACCGGATGCACACCTGGGATATTGACAACCACATCACCACAATAATTCGGGAATTGTTTGCCTATTAGGGTTTTGACACCTAGCAATATGTAAGGTCAAAACATGATGGGTACCAACTTGTGACAGTACATACTCATGGTGATTTTATAGTGCTGTGGCACTGGAATATTACGCTGCCGGCACTATCATCCAATATACTTCTCAGTCACATTATCCTGACACTTAGCTAACTAGTCCTTGCCCTATCCTAGTAGCGCCAAGCACCAGGCAGAGTGGTGGCGAGTATTAATTTAGTAAGTCATTGGTTTGATTCGGCCAGGGATTTATCCCACGACTGCTTCTATGGGAAGCAAGTGTTCTACACAGTCGGCCACCCAAACCGTTTACGAATAGTCGGTGGGCTGTTAGTAAATTTACGCGGATATAATAATATTCAGAAACCTTCCACTCAGCATATACAAACATACACATATATGTCGGGACTTTTTGCACACGGCACGTGTTTTTGTCAACTCCACTCGCGGTGTTCTATTTGAATTTCTAGCAACTGGGGTGACCCAAGTCGCTCGGGTCGTGTTAATCGAATACACGCATGCGCAGAACCCCGAGTGTAGACTCTAAACCCACTGAGAATCTAAACCGAGACACCGGTACCAGCTCCTCCAGTACGCCCCACTGGTCGTTCTGTCGCTGATCCACCAGCATTGTGCAACCAGGCGTACACCCCGATCATTAGAAAACAAATTGGCCAAGGAGCTTAAAATAGTATACAAGTGCAGATATGTGTGAAAGATTCATGTTTAACCTTCAAATGCATATTTATATGTTCATGGTCAAGCTTTTAAAGTCGCATAATCCAATAAAAAGCAGCTAAAATTTTAAAATTATATACTGGTGCACATATTAAGTATTTGGTGCTGCACAGAAAGATATACTAAGTGAATTTAATAGACCCAATTACTGAAGAAGTTTATGGGGTCAGAGTTTTCACATGAATGCCAACATTTATTTTGCATTTTCACACTTCAAATACCGTATATATGTCCCAATAGAAGAATGCTATCCAATAGAAGCACACCCCCCATTTCAAGATTGAAAGCCCGCACAAATTTACGATCATATTCAGACTGAATTCACATAAAATAAGACAATCCCACTTTATTTCAGAGGCACAACAAAAACAAATAAAAATGTACGATCATATTCAGACTGAATGCACATAAAATAAGACAATCCCACTTTATTTCAAAGGCACAACAAAAACAAATCCATGAAATTCTTTAACGTTGAATAGAAGTGCATCCATGGTCGGCAGTCGCGCAGTGCGTGTCTATTGGGACATGATCGGTCATTTTAAGGCAAAGTTACTTGAAACTAAAGTAAGGTAGATTATAGCGATCAACCTAATATCAGAAAATGACAGAAACTCAAAACCATCTGTCTATGCTACCATCTAGTGTGTATATCCTTAGCAGATTATGGTGTCCATATGCTTAGTTAATAATATATGTGGTTGTGCTGTGCAGTGCATCTTGTAAGGGCTGAATTTGTATCTTAGCATACAGGTTGGTACTCATTGGCACCGGTACACTTGATGAATCTCAATGATTACAAAAGAAATAGGTTATACAATGCAAACATAGATCACCCTAAATGGTGTTATTTCTAGAGACCAACTCGAGTACACAGTTGTAGATATATAGGGCATACACATTGTATTCCAAAGACATGATTTTATTTATGCCTAGGCATATATATTCCCCGTGCCCCCAGTTCTGCCAATTTGGATTTCCACCGCTGTGTATAACTTACAGCGTCATCAAAGGCCGGTTGCTCTCATACCATGTCAATGTGGTGTGGGAGGTTAAAAATCCCTTGGGTCGGTAAAAGTGTAGGCTCGGGCTTTTTATCGACCAGCAGTGGAGAGGGGAAGACCCATCGTCTGTGACTGGGATTTCCCCTGCTTGGGACAACTAATGTACCAACAACAAAAATGACAACAAAAATGAGAGACAAATAAGTGTTCACACTTCCTGTCTACCATTCGCTAAATTGCTATATATATAATAGTACTCTGGGTGGGTGGAGTGGGTTCAACTGGGCTGAAGCCGACGCCTGAGCGCCATTTGGAAGTACTATTCCCACGTGGATTATAATAATCCATACCAGTAAATAGTAGTATGGACTGATATTTTATTTGTTTAATTGTATTAAGTTATGTTGCTATTCCCTTTGAAACTATATTGTAGTTACATCATATGACACGAGTGTCAATTTAAAATGTGCTAATCATGAATCGTGAAATATAAGTACCCAGCTGTTAATGACGTCACCTCATGTGCAATTTTGTGAGTCATTACTAACTATGTGAAGTTTTCTGAGTCATTACTAGCAGGTCTCTGAATGGCTTGTTCTTTATTTAGGAATGCAAATATTATTTTACTAAAAATTTAAAAAATGAAGTCTCGTGTTGAGGCAAAAGAGGTCGTCCCATTAATAAACTATTTACCGTATATATTACTACGTTATTCCATTATGAGGGAAGACAACAGTAATATATATAGTCCGGACGCGATGGCCGAATCGGTAGAGCGCAGTCTTCCCACGCAGAAGGTCGGGGGTTCGAATCACAGCCGAGTCAAACCAACGACTTACAAAATTGATACTTGCATTAACCTACTAGCCTCGCGCTTGGCATTAATAGGATAAGACAAGGACTGGTTGGGACAGTATCAGGATAATGTGACTGCGTGGAATATCAGGTCATGGTATCGGCAGCTTTGTCTCCCACTGGTGCAGCACTATAAAGTTACCATGAGTGTGCACTATCACAAGTGAGTACCTGTTTTGATATGACCTTAGATGTTGCTAGGATTTAAAACAACAAGAAACAAATATATACATTTATGCATACATGTATATAATATTGATCTAATACATCGTTTTGGAGAGTCATACACTCTGGCTGGTCAGAAAATACCTACTAACGAGAAATTTCATGGAGAAATGGGCCAGTCGAGTGGCTATTGGGTGGGCGCTGAAGGCAGAGGAGTTAGGTGATTGAAAGCAGTGGACAACCGCTGTCCAGGTCGCTCCAAATCGGGTAGGCCAATAGCCACTAATACACACAGCGAGATGTGGACACATTACATATTAATAATATGAGTATAATACTTATACCATGCATAAACATATATAATATATTGTGAGAGGATTTTATTTTGAAGCTTAAACTGTGTTTTTCTGCAGGCTCTGGGATTGTTCAGGCGGTCTGTGCAGAAAGTGTCCATTATGCTGTCGTGGTTCAAAAGCCTTTCAAAGTAAGTTGCATACAATACTCCTAACCTAACATATATGAATGACGTACTTGGTAGCAGGCCCACAATGTCCACTTTGTCTAGATTTCCTTCTATAATTATATAACAGCAACATAAAGGATACACAAATATCGGCTACTAGATCTAGGGATATTGAGAATCCCACTTGCAAGTTCCAAAGTAAACTTACTCACTTACTCACTGTCTCTTAAGCCGTGTTCACACCCACAACTTTAGGCCGAACTAGATAAGGCAAACTAGATGAGGCAAACTAGTGTCGTGTCCACACACGGAGCGGATTAAGGTGGAAATCGATATCTGCGCATGAGCAAGTCCAAACTAACCAGCGCCAGTTTCGGTTAGTCGACGTCGGCACGAGAGAGTGTGGGTTCGAGCTAGATATGTATGGACTGAATCGTATTGGTTTGGAATGGTCAAAACTTCTGCTGGGCAGTGAAACCCTAAAAATAAATGATGAACAAAATATCTGTGCACAGCTAGCAGCTTCATACAGCAAATTTAGCGGAAAGTCAACACACTCAGGTCTTGAATGTCACGTCCTTAATCCACCTCATCTAAACCGCTACCGTCCACACAGGCAATATGGGCCGACTTAAGCTAGTTCGCTTCTTTTAAACCACCTCGCGATGCGGTCTACTTGAGGCGAACTAGATGAGGCGACTCAGGCTTAATCCGCCTCAGAATTGGGTTCACACGGCCAATGTGAGCCGACTTAGATTAGGCGCACTAGATGAGATGACTTAACGCCGAGGTGTGAACACGGCTTAAATCTGTCTACGCACACATACTTATATATATATAAATAGTCCATCCTCGAAGTTGCACACGAGTTCGAACCCTGGTCGAGTCAAAGCAATGACATACACATTGACATGTGTCGCTTCCTAGCCAGGCATCCATCATTACTAGGATAGGGCAAGGACTGGTTGGCTCAGTGTCAGGATAATGTGACTGAGTGGGATATCAGGTCATGGTACTGGTGGCCTGATCTCTCAGTGATGCAGCACTATAGAGTCGCCATGAGTATGACTGTCACAAGTCGGTACCCGTCCTAATATGACCATAGATGTTGCCAGGACGTTAAACTCCAACAACCACCCAACCAACGAGCAACGAAGTTGCACCATTAAGTAGGACCACGCTAGAAAGCACGCATCTGTTTATTCCAAAGGCCGGCGCTATAAATAAGGGATTTAAGGCTCAGACATGAAGGGCCGGTGTATGTGAGTGTCCACACAGAGTAGTCCTATTTGTGTTACAAGGCACATTTGATTAGCAGCTTACCGTCATGCATTACGCATGCTTAGAAGAGGGGGGTCACCGTACAGGCCATGTCCACCACCAACCTGCCCTCTGATGGCAGTGACAAGAACTAGAACTGTGGGCAGAAGTAGTTCACTGTAACTCATATCCTTCCTACTCATTATAGCCAACCGAATCCTGCCATACATCCTTTCACATTTTACCAAAATCCAATCTGTACCATACTAATGCACACACTGAATGCTTGGTACAAGTAGATACATCACAACCACTTAGTTGAATTTGGATTATACCTAAACCCAAACTGGACCGACATAACCCTGCATAGAAAACTACATAAGACACCACATACATATACATTAATACGCCGAATATGTGATCCCGACTAGATACACCAACAATGCTTGATTAGTTGAACGTAATAACAAAGTTGTATCATCTATAAATTGTTCTTGTAATTTAATAGTGTAAGTGACTGAAGTTAAGCATGGCTGGAAGACCCATGCCTCAGCGCTGAAGAAAGATGGTATTCAGGTGAATAAAAATGTTAACCGAAAAGAAACTCTGTTATGATGTACAAAGGACTGCTTGGCAATGCCTTGCGCTCAAAACAAGTCTCATCATAGCCACAACTGCGTCTTCTTTGTAGACGGCGCGATTCAATGAATCAAACACTGAAGAGTTTCCTTGACATGGCCAAGGAGCTGGAAGAAGACACAGGCATGGCGGACATTGAGGTTCGATCTGGGGGGCTCACCTTTGACCCGAAACAATACTGTGCCAAGAAAGAGGTAGGTACTGTCCTTTAACGTCTGACAAATGCTTGAAATTTAAATTCAAATCAATTCCAAAAGCGGACATTATGTATTACATTAAATGTATATTCAGTGAGTCAGATTCTGACAAAAACCCAGTATATGTTCATAACTTGCGAGCAATGCCACGAAACATTTATCTGGATACCCTGATCCATTTTAATTATATCAACAGGTTCATCTGAGTCATGAGCAAAGGGAGATACTGACTACGCCCTCTCAGGGCAGAAATGCCGAGATGATTCAAAAGGTAAGTCCACTTGTTTATGTTATTGTATTAGTTATGTGAGAAATAATGTTCAGTTATATTATTTTACTGCAAACATCAGAATACCGGACAATACTATATATAGATATATGTGTGTGTGTGTATATATATATATCTATATTGATTAATTATGCGAGTACTTACATAGTACAGCTGACACATAATTTGTGTTTCGAGGACTCACCTCTTTGTAGGACAGTGAGAAGTAGGTGTACCCCGAGTCCAGCACCCTTTACCTAACCTGACTTGAAATTATGCCTCATCCAAAATTGGCGAAAGATTAATAAGTAGCACAATAGTAATCTTCCAGTCCAGTAAGAGCACTCTCTGTCCACCTTTCCCTGGGTTGGGTTGGGTCGGACTGTCCTACAAATAGCAGAGTCCTCAAACTCGGTGAAACACCAATTATGCGTCAACTGTACTATGTAAGTAGTTTCAGAATTAATTTATTTCACCTCGTTCTCATACTCCTGGCTAATTATAGCCCAGTGAGAGTTTACGTAGACATAATTTCGATTACTAACTTGAGCCAATTTATTTATTTACCCAACTCTTAATGCCTAAGCAAGGTTGTAGCCAAATTGGTCTTCTCCACTCTCTTGTTATAACATCTAGCAAAAGCAATGGAAGTCTTCCAACCTGCATTCTTAAGAATAGTGTTAATTGGAACACCTAGGTTCCTTGCGTTGGAAGCAACTGCCCCTCTCGTGGAGTGGGCCCCAAATGGGAAGTGTCTATTCCTGCTAATTTAGCACTCTAAGTGTCCATCTTGTTAGTGTGTCTCTAGAATAGGTCCATGAGGCCTAATAAAGCAAAGCAACAATTGGTTGCTTTTCCTAATCTCAGTCCGAACAATGTCATATTTAATATCTCTAACTAAACTCAGCTTCCTATCTTCAGGAAAAGGAGTTAATATCACTGAGGAAAATGGGTCTCCTGTCCTGTTTGATTTCAAAAGTTTTTTGAGGTCGAAAAGGCCTCTTCTCTTGACCACTCCAGTCTATCAATGCTCAATACAGATTGGCCTCTGTGACCCGTAATTAAGAGCATCAGCAGAGCTACCTTAAACCATAGATCTCTGACATTTAAATGCTTATTGCCAGGCCAAGACTTAAAGTTTAAATACTAAAGAAACGTCTCAAAATCTAGAACAAGCGCTCTTCGCGTATTACCATGTGTCAAAGCGGCCGGGTACTTTTGGTTTTGCTCCTACTGCTCACGTGCGGCCATTCCTCCACAACTCCGACAAGAACGACTCACCGACTCACTACTCTTCCAACTATATTCACGCCCTACTCACGCTCCAACCACACTCTCAACACAAGTACTTATCCGGCTAAACTCTGCACATCATCGGAGCCTCCCAACTACGGTCAACAGACACAAACGACCTAACTCCTCAGGTACATTTCCCTATTTGTGTACCATGTGTTCCCTCTCTGACACTCCGCTGGCTATGGTTGCCGACGCCGCGGCGAAAATTTGCCACTATAGTGACAATGAGCCACACTTACCGCAAATGCCGAGCTAATAACAAGTAAGTACTTTTTATGTCTTATGTGAATGCAAACATAGGCTAAAGACATTCACAAATGGTTGGGGTTTGGGCCAAGAACTAGACACGCTCTTTCAACTATCCAATAATTGCCAACGCGCAAAGACACTTGGTGAAATGCAGAAAAGTGGGGAAAATCAAAACTGTCGCCCACATAATGCGGGCGATGTCACGTTTAAAGTGCAGTTAAATATATGTTGTACGATGGGTTGTACGATGTGTGCCCAATCTATTATAGCCGGTTAATATCCACATATTTTTGACGCTTTACTTTACCTTTATAATTATTTATCTGGTCACTTGACTTGCACGTCACGTTAAATTTAATCCAGCCATTTTTCGACTATGCTGACTTGCTGCTCGTCTGCAGCAGTACATTTTGATGCATGTATCTAAATTTTACCGGCAGCTGTCGAAAACTTGTATAACCCTGTGCGATACGAAAATAGTAAATACTATTCTTACTTATTTCCTAAATAGGCTACGTGTGTCAAACAAAGTAATAAAGTCTTAACAAAAGTCTGCCTAATTACTATATGCATTTTCCATTTATTCTCCCAACAAATCAGAGCTGCCTTTGACGTTAGTTACAAGCAAATATAACCACAGGATGCATGATTATAACAGCAAACCGTTTCACAATTGCAGATTTAGCATTCACTGAGATATGAGTTTAAAAAGGTTATATTTGCATAATTACGAGAACAAACAAAATGACATACGACGTACTATTCATCATGAACCGTGTCTCATTAACGCAAACAGTTGTGCCGATTGAGCGTTACTTGTAAAGCACTTTTCTATACAGACTATCGATATAGCTAACCATTTCACAGGTGCCTTAATATTGCGCTTCCTCCTTTTCACATGAACAAAAATTGTCCTGGCGATTTAGCGGTAACTGAGAATTAGTTTTATAACATCCTGTACAGTTGCAGGAGCCACAAACTTTGCAAATGTTCTTGTTGAACCATTCTACTAAAATTATCTGGCTACACCCGATTTAACATGGAGGAGAGGCTGCAGGAGCGGGACATGGCAAATGAGGCGGAGCACCGAAAGCATGAAGAAAGGATTGTCCAGCTGGTCATGTCCGTGCAACGGCCGCCTCTCCCCCAACAACAATTCAAAATTGCCACAGCGGATGGGGGGACCCGCATAACCCTCCTCAGCCACATTAATCAACAGTCTGGTACTTCCAATCGCACCCCAATTACCAGTTTCTATGGAATCAAGTAATCCGTAAATTGAACATCATCGTATATATCATGTCTAAAATGAGCGCTCGTGTAAATACCTAAATCCTATCACAGTTAGGGCAATCTTGGAAACAGAATAATCTAAAGTTAGCGTGCATATGTCTGTCATTGTTTTACACGGCTTTAATAGTCATTATTTGCTCAATATGAAAATTTGATACTTAACTATATTCACAGTATTTTTTATAATTAACCTGACAATTTTTTATGTAAATTTCGGAACCAGGATATTATAAATTCACTTTAGATTTATATATTTGCATTACAATCATATTTGTTTACACTATTTGCCAGACTTTGTGCATTTCCTACTATGCATATTACGATAATGTCGCAGTAGTTCCCGATCTCACACGTTTCTTCAAGTTTGTTGACTGACATCAAAGTAACATGCTGTGTGGGATATTATGCCAACAACTAGAGAAAATTGTTATATACACAAGTAAGTAAATTGTTAAACTATTGAATGAGTGTCTTCCAATTTATACTCAACCCACAAACATATATCACTAACTCAAATTTGTGCATTACACTTATACTGTGAGGAACAGTAGGCCTTCCCAACGTGATCTTCATGAGCCATTCTAGGGGGCCTCCGTGGAGGTGAATACTGTCCCTCCAACCGTAGCAGCACCTAGAGAAATATTGATGGGGGGAGAACATTTAGGTAACAAAACACTTGCAAGTTGTAACTAGTTGAAAACCATTAATAAAAATCTGTTCGTCTTACATGATTTTAGATTAGGCCGTTTAAACGGGTAGTTTCACAGTATTCATTACACTTAACTCGTCTCTCTACTCTTACCAACAGATTTAACGTGTAAGACAACAAGAGCATCAATATGTCTTCGGAGCTATTTCTTTTCTCAGTTAAAAATATGTGACTTTTCTTGTTTGTTTGTTGTTTTACGTCCTAGCAAAATCTAAGTTCATAGGATGCGGACCAACTTGTGACACTGTTCACTCATGGAACCTTTAAAGTGCTGCCCCACTGAGAGACCAGGCCGCCAGCACCATGACCCGATATCTCCAACAGTCACATTATTCTGATACTGTGTGAACCAGTCCTTTTCTTATCTCATTCATTTGTAGTAAACTACTTCTTTATAACCCTTCTCTAGAATGTGGGTTCAGTGAGTCTAAACATGTTGCAACTTTATTTCTAGTTCTATGGTCAGCGATTTATACTTCGCTAACAAATTCTGACATTTAACGAGAAGGGTAAACAACGAGGAAAAGAGAAGACCTCTTAGTCTTACATAGTATAGTACATTCCAAACATACTTTGAGCACTTTAATCTGTTTTATACACCCTTAAATTTGTGATTATGCCTGAATACAAAACTACTACTACTACGATTTACACCGAGAACTGTTCACTGGGTTGTTTCCGGAAGTTGTGCCCACTCGGTGGACCCAACAAGCGCAGTACATGCTGGTTGGGTTTTCTTTCATTGCTCATTATGCTTATGTCCCACATCAATTCTTCATCTAAGAAGCAAAATAGATTCTTCACATACCTCTTTATATTTACCCACGAAGAATTTACTAAGCTCTGTAGATAAATAGACTTTTAACCTTGCATCCCCATTTTGTTTGTTGGTTTTTTTGTTGTCATCCTCTGCCATTTAACCAACTGTACGCCAATATAGATAAATACTGCGCATTGAAACCAAGACCTCCAGTTAATTCCTGTTTGAAGCAGTTTTTTCTCAGATGTAGGCAGGGTTGTCTTCAGCCCTACTCTGGGTTGAGGTGAATCTTATATCTAGTACACCTACTGATATTACCTCTGCATTCTCTCAGTTCCCCGCATCGACAGCGGACTGCGGGACAAGGCTGGCTCGCTGCCAAAAGCCATGTCGAGAGACGACCTCTCCTCATTCGCCTCAGGTGACTTTGAGAAGTACGAAGAACATGTGAAGGACGACCCAGTCCCCGACGAGTTCAGAGGGGAGCGCGTCCGCGTGACCCGGTTCCAGATCCCGGGTAGCCAGGTCACGTGTGGCGAAGCACCGGAAACGATCCAGGAGGAGGCTGAGACGCCGGCGGATGCCAAGAAGCGGAAGACGCCGCCCAAGTCGGCGCCCACGCTGACCAAGTCGCCCAAGGCGGAGGGTCGCGACGGGGCGGCGAAGCCTGGCTACTCACGGAGCAAGCTCTGTTTCCTGCCAGAGATCAAGAAGGCATACATCGTTCGTATGACTCCGCTTTCTGGTGTAGACAACTATATACATTCAATTTTCCCTAACCGACCACCTCCACATATCGACCACTCCCCTATACTGGTAGCTTTATTTGGGTCCCAAACGATCGCCCATACAATACCATTGTAACGATTTAAAAAAATCCCTGAACCGACCATCTCCTTAAATGGACCATTTAAGGTCGGTCCAATGGTCGTTCGATTTAGAGAGGTTTTACTGTATATATATATATATATTTATATATATATATATACATATTATTATAGACTCCGTAAGAGATAACGTAAGGTGTATGTTGGTTCAGATCGATACCTCTGGCTGGCCAAACAAATTAGCCTACCATTCTATTATGGTCAACATTTCTGACGAGAGTGCGGGTGATGGTAGAGCTCGCACCTGCTTGGCAGCCGCTCGCCGTGGGCCTGCCTGCCTGAGTGCAAACCTGAGTCGCCCAGGCCGCTGGGTTTGCCAGCGAGCCGGGCGACTGAGCATTTCGGGGCGAAAGCTATAGGCCCTCCATTAAATAATATTTATATAATGTCTTTATATACCACATAATATCCATATATAATACAGATATATATTATTTATATATACACGTAAGTATATATAGTTTAATTCATATACTTTGACCCTCACAGTTATGGCAATGAAAGCAATGATAACCTACAAAGTCATATGGTTATCTTCCAATCCACATGTGCAAATTGTTCATTATATCTGATTATTTCATTTCATCCACCCGTGCATGGGTGCCAAGAAGCGGATGGCACCCATCTTACATAGTATAGTACATGTGCAAATTGTTCATTATATCTGATTATTTCATTTCATCCACCCGATGGGATGGCTGAATGAGTTAGAGCGTCCGTCTCCCATGTTGGTAGATCGTGGGTTCGAACCCTGATCGAGTCAAACACATGACTTAATAATTGATACTTGTTGCTTCCTAGCCAGGCGCTCGGCAAGGACTGATTGGCTCAGTGTCAGGATAATGTGACTGAGTGGGATATCAGGTCGTGGTTCTGGTGTCCTGGTCTCCCAGTGGGGCAGCACTATAAAGTCACCATGAGTGCGCACTGTCACAAGTCGGTACCCGTCATGATATGACCTTAGATGTTGCTAGGACGTAAAATAAGAAACAAACAAATCATTTCATAAAAAAATAGTTCAAAGACACAATAACTGTAAGTCCAGCGAAAACACAAAAGTTAGATGAACAAATCTAATCTTGATCTAACGCAATGCTCATATTGTGATATCTATCATTAGGCAGATAATCTAACTTTACAAGTCAGGTCAACTTTAAGTTTGTTTCTTCTTGTTCTTTGATTTGAGTTTATTTAATCATAAACTTGTAGTAAGGTAACTAGTATTATCCAATAAAAAACAGGAATATAGTAGATCAAACTGATGTTCACCTATCTTACATCGAAGATACGTAGTCCATTAATGTACTTACAGTATAATTGTTATTTCGGCTTTATTAACAATACACACACATGCATATGCTTATATCTAGCAGGGATGTGCTTACGTTTATGCACATGTTAGTCCACACTATGACTTAGCATATGATTAATTGCACTGATACCCGATGTCAATTTAAACCACATCCTGTACATATGATGAACTTAAGGGTATTTGAATGTGTATTGTGCTAATTAACTCTCGGTATAATTTTATTATTTTCAGAGAGTAAGCTTATATGTGTTGGTGTTTTCTTTTATCTGCAGACTAGCCGTACCGATTCACCAATGAGATTTGATATTGAATACAAAAAGGCACACTCTAATCTAATCGAAAGACATGCTATTGGCCGATGTAACAGTCCCAGTCTGTGGGTGTCCCGTCTTCAAATGGGCTGAAACCGAAGGCTGAGGCCCATGTGAACTATTCATAGAAAAACGATGTGGTTATATAGTAACATTTATTTCAGACAGCACTAGTGCCATTCAACTGAGCCGAATTGACCCACCCCTATAGCGACTTAGAACATGTGAAATAAAAGTATGAGAACCTGAATTCATACCAAGGTGTTTATAATCTCTCCAAGAACTACCTTACCTTTGAGAGAAATATTTATTTGTTTATGGCGTGTATTCTGAACTAAAGTTAGTAGCGCTCTGAAAATCTGTCCTTAATAGACTGGGTTTCCCTGGTGGATAATGTGCGCATGGAAAGTGATGTGGCAAGTTGATAAAGCTGTTCTCCAGTCTGGGATTGATAAAGAAGAGGGGTTCATCATGCTCGTCGTGTTAATTATACAGATGCCACTCTATCTTTCCTTTACTCAGGCCCAGGATATCCATGTAAGTTTACTACATGTTATAAACTATCTAGACAAGGTTGAGTTTCATGATTGTGTTTGTATGCATATTTTGGTTCCAGCGTGAATTGTGTTCGGTGGCGGTGATGCGGATTCCGAGGGACACCAGTTTGCCAGGGACACTTCCATTCAAATGCATTGTTAACAGCCGTGAGCAAATCTTCATACAGAAGAAGTCAAATATCTCCCAAATTACACCATCTAGAAACAAATCGCTTGGTACACATATAGAAAACATGTTTACCATAAAGACTATATTAAATTTATAAGGTTAGGGTTCTTGAATTCTATTAATTTTGAATAAAACTAACGTTTTGCACTGCACATACCGTCAAACTCAAGACATTGTCAATGGTCGTGAGCAATGTTCATACAGAAAATACAGAAGAAGTCAAATATCTCTCAAATTACACCATCTAGAAACAAATCATTTGGTACACATATAGAAAACATCTTTACCAAAAACATTATATTAAATTCATAAGGTTAGTGACGATGCTGTTCGATGTTGACGCATGAGCATAACCGATGTGTCCCTCGCAAACTGGTGTCCCTGGGAAACCACAACAGCGGATTAACCATTAGGTTGAGTAGGTTAAAAGCCTAGGGGCCCAGAAGGGATGGAGCCCTGAGAGCATACAACACATTTAAATAGTTTAATAGCCCCCGCCAGTTAAGCTGGAAAGTACCCGACTAGAGTGGTTCAAGATTCTGCCGATAGATGTCACTAGCTTAACTGATAGGGTAAAATACATGTGAAGAGGGTGGCGGTGAAATTCCAGAAGAAAAGTACAATATAGTTGTCTTTTTTATATCTGTATATATTACAAGGATAAGTATAAGAGTTTGATGCCTGTTGCCATATGACTATCTGAATATAATCAATCATTTTATTATTTTTCCAAGCAAGATATAGCATGTAAAATCATAGGCAGTCGGGGAAAATACCTGACTACAGTGGTTCCGGATTCTGCCTACTAGATTAACTGGCGGGGTCTATTGAGTGTACTAAATCTCAGTTTGGGTCTCGGGTGGTAACCTGGGACCCGGGTGGTAATCTGGGACCCGGGTGGTAACCTGGGACCCGGGTGGTAGTTAATCCATCACTGCTTGTGCTTCGTGTTGTTCACGTAATAGCCATGGTGTATGACATTGTTGGTAGCCGATTGCTCATTATGAGCAGCTTGAAGTAGCATTGGCCATTGATAATGTGCCCTCACCAGATCCAGACTACTTGCTACCTAACTAGCTAACTTACTTATTAACAAGTTAATTAGTCCTTACCACATATTCTTACCTCACTTATTACTTAATTAGTCCTTACCACATATTCTTACCTCACTTATTACTTAATTCGTCCGTACCACATATTCTTACCTCAGTTATTACTTAATTCATCCTTTCCACATATTCTTACCTCACTTATTAACCACTTACTTAGTCCTTACCACATATTCTTACCTCCCTTATTACTTAATTAGTCATTAACACATATTCTTACCTCACTTATTACTTAATTAGTCCTTACCACATATTCTTACCTCACTTATTAACAACTTAATTAGTCCTTGACACATATTCCTACCTCACTTATTAACCAGTCCTTACCTCATATTCTTTATAAGAGGGTGAATGGGTATGCCTGGTCACTAATATGTTGTGAGGTGAGCAGACCAACTCCAGGTGTTTACACAGCCATGTGCATAATACATAATTCTGAAAACTGACTTAGTCTATTAGTAGCTAAGTTACCAGGAAGTACTAACACTAACTGGTTCTCAAGGCCTATAATTCAGTAAAGTAATTAGTGGCTGCACTGTGGAGCATAGGGAGGAAATAAGATGTCAACAATTTACTCTTCCTTTTTTAAATTAAAAAAAATATTTGTATTAGCAATTAAGGCATTTGTAATTTGATTTTTCAATCCTAAAATATTAATTTATGAAGACTGCCATCAAGATATTAGAGTAGACATTCCGTATCAAAGACAATAAAAACACACTACCAGACCAATGAGCTAACAGTCTCCTCTGACACATTATAATTCGCATGTCCTTATATCAAGTCTAAATAATGCCACTTTTCGAAATTTCTCTCACAAAATAAAAATGTAATACCACTTTAAAAAAAATTCACTAACCAAATAAAAATATGATTAGAAATATCACCACTCCAATTATCTTGAAGTAAAAATAAACGACAAAATAAATCTAAAAAGATTTAAAAAAATTGTTTAATTGCGCGTCCACCCACAATTATGAACCTGAGAAGGGAGTGTTTATGTGAATGGCTTTACTAAGGGCTAAAAGAGTGCTTATTTGAGTGGCTCCATCTCGCCCTATCTGACGTGATGCATTCTGCGCAGGCCCCAGTGATGCCTGCATCCTGGGCCTACCAGCAGGACGACGAGGACGACCGGCTGACGCTGGCCGGCCGGCCGGCCAAGTCCCCGACGAATCTGCGCCCGCCCTGCTTCGTCCAGCTCCGGATTCTGAGACCCAGAGACTGCTTCGCGAGTGCCGCTCAAGTTGCATAATCCCATGTGTTCTGTATTCCGATTTTTCCGTTTTTATATACATGTATACATACATATATATATATATATATTAGGTCGATCATTACGATCTAGTATATATATACATATGTATATTAGGTTGATCACTATGATCTAGTTTATATATATATTACGTTGATCATTATGATCTTGGTTACTCTTGTTTTTAGTACCTTAAAAATGGAAATATTTTAAATGAAAATATGAAAAACAACTTCAGTGTTCATTCCAAAATGATGGACATTTTTTTATTTTTTATTTTTATTCATTTTTTTTATTGAGGCTGTATTTATTCTGTCCATAGCATGTAAGCCTGGGTACCCAGGCTTGTTTTCAATGCTGGCCAGCTGTAGTGTTGGTGTTGTCTTACAAGCAGTAGCTGCTGATAAGTTATTTGATTGTCTGCATTTCAGTAGCAGATAGATAGTCTGTCGGTATGTTTAGTAGCCTATGTTAGTTTTTTTTGGGCCCTCTTGGCATTGTATTTTTGTTCTATTCTTATTACTATGTTAGTTGTTTTCTTAAGGTTCTATGTTAGTGTTTTGGGGTTTTCTTGGGAAGAGTTTTCCGCTTTTTTCTACTTAATTCTATACTAGCCTATTTTATTTACATGTCCATAGGCCTGTACGTAATAGGTGGTTGAGTTATGTTTGTTTGAATTTGATTTGACTTATATTGTTGTTAGATATGTTATCTGGCTTTTATATTTCTGGTTGTCCCGCCCTGGGCTGTCCAGTTGGGGGCCGTGACATATCACCTGCCCCCCTGTGGTGCAGTTCAGTTGGGGTTTCCAGTTTTTATTTTGTACAGATATTTTTTGTATGTTTTTAGGTCAGGGATTTGTCTTTCTTTCACCGTTTGGGCATTCCATGCCTTGGCGGCCATTTCCAGCATGCTCCTTTCATGGGCTTTGATTCGGCTTCTGGTCTGCCTTAGTAGTGGTGCCTTGCTTGCTCTGGTGTCCCTTAGTGGTTGGGTTAGACGCTTAATGTCTTGGCTATATCCATATGCTAATGTTTTTAGGTGGATTATTCTTCTGTTTTCTAGTAGCTTTACTTTAGTTCTTTTGTGTAGGTCATAAGTGGGGTGTAGTTTGTCTACTTTCAGGCAGATTTTTAGGGCCCTATTTTGTAATATCTGTAATTTTATTAGTAGCTCTTTTTTAGCACCCATGTAAATTACATCCCCATAGTCAAAGTAGGGGAGTACCATGCCTTTGAAGATTTTTATTGACATATCTTGTGTCATATAGTTTCTTAGTTTAGCAAATAGCCAT
>JASIRB010002467.1:0-60348 GCA_030323885.1 Branchipolynoe longqiensis | reverse complement strand
TAAAGGGCGCATTCCATATACGCGTAATGCGTAATGCGAATGCGAATGCGAATGCGACAAAAAATCTAAATGCCTTGAAACCTATGAGGTACATTCCATACACGCGTAATGCGTAATGCGAATGCGAATGCATCAGAAATTCATTATCCCGATCGCTCCATGTAGCGATCGGTGCGTAATGCGTTATGCGTCAAGCTGGATGTGAATAGAAACCTGAGTCTGATGTGTCCATTAGTTTAACACCAGGAGAGGTGACTGAGCATTAAGGAACAGTCTCACAGAGGGGTGCTAATTGGAAACACATGGTGAGCTGGGCACCAGGGAGACATACGGTTAAGGGAAAGCTAAAAATGCTACCATATGCACAGAAATATGAATACTTATCTATACTTTGGCTATAATAAAGGTAGGAACCCCCATGTGACATACAAAAAGTTACATAGATATACATGCAATATTTGGTCACATACAGAGCAGTATGGAGAATAATTGTTTATTTTTATTTTTTAAATATAGCCAGTCGTGCGCCACATAACGCATTACGCATTACGCGTATATGGAATGCTGGCATTCGCATAACGCGTAACGCATAACGCATTACGCATTACGCATTACGCGTATATGGAATGCGCCCTTAAAGCTAAGATTCCTTACACGCGGTATGCGGCATGCGGTATGCGAATGCGAATGCGGCAAAAAATCGAAACGCCTTGAACTCAATGGGCTACAACCCTTACATGCGGTATGCGAATGCGAATGCGAATGCGACAACTCGATCGGTCCCTGTAGCGATCGGTGCGGCATGCGCTATGCGGCACGCAGGGTGTGAATAGAAACCTGAGTCTGATGTGTCCATTAGTTTAACACTAGGAGAGGCGACTGAGCATTACGGAACGGTTTCACACAGGGGTGCTGAGGGGAAACATCTGGTAGTGGTGGTGGTGGGGGTTCTGGTTGTTAAAAGTGCTACCAGAGCCACAAAAATATGAATACTTATCTATAATTTGGTAATTATAAAGGTAAGAATCTCCATGTGACGTGCCAAGAGTTACATAGATATACATGCCATATTAGGCCATATACCGTGCAGTATGGAGTATACTTGTTTATTTTTATTTTTTAAATATAGCCAGTCGTGTGCCGCATGCCGCATGCCACATACCGCACAGAAGGAATCTTCCCATTCGCATACCGCATACCGCATACCGCATTCCGCATACCACGTGTAAGGAATCTTAGCTTTACCCAATCAGTCCCGTCTCTCTCTTAGTTTCCATGTTCTGATGGTGATAATTAATTCTTCTATCTTGTGCTAACAAGCCAAATAATTATTGTTACCTCTGTGTGTTAAGAATGGTTAGCGATGCTACATGTATTTATTTAATCTATCTCACCAAATGTATCAAGGGAATACTTGTGTGATTTTGTGCGAGAGTGAAAATGTGAAATGTTCACATCGACACAATGTATTTACCCAAAACTTTTCCAAATTTCTTTTCAATTCTTTCTTGTAAGATTTAACATTGTTTGCTTAAGGGTAATCAATCAACTCTTTTTAAAATTTGTTGTGCATGCTACAGTGATGTTGTGGATGTCTGCTTAATTTCCATGTTACATGAATAATGTTAACATATTGCTCAATTTGTATGAGATCAACATAACAAAGTAAGATAGCTTTCTTTTAAACTCGAACAAATGCACAACATGTAAACCATCATTTGAATATCGATTCTGCAATTATTTGGAATCTTTTCTGCTATTGTTTGAATGGTTTTCACTGTTGGTTTCTATGTCAGACACGAGTGCCCAGTTTCAGAGAATGACCCGTGTATGTACACATATATATATGTATAGAGAGAGGGAGAGGTACAGAGTTTTATTTAAAGTTCCATAGTTCGATAAAAGCATCCAATATTTAAATAAAATACTTATATGGATTGAATTCCATATGTCTAACTTAGGTAAGGGTGCACTTATAAAGTATTTGTTGCTAGATAGAACAATTAGAAGGGCATACTATGGCAATTTAATAGAACCTGTTACTGTTGAAGTCTATGGGTTCAGAGTTTTGATAAGCACACCAAAATTAATTTGGCATGTTTACACTTCAGATATATCTAAGGTTAGTGATTTTAAATCAGTTACTTCTAAACAAACTAAGGGAGAATATAATGACCAACCTACTAATATTATATTTATCTCAGAAAATGACAGAAACTCAAAACCTCCGGAATATGCAACTTTAAATGAGCTTTTAACAACAACGAGGATACATTCTTATTAAGGACATGCATGTTTCCAAAATCACTGAGCACCAGGAGGCTAACATGGAACTTACCGCTTTATTATGGCTGACATGCTATTATTATTGTTTAAGTTTGGGTCTTGAGAATGTAAATGCAATTAGTATTCAGGTAACACAGACTATTTCGTGCTTTTTGTTATTGATGTTTGAGGGAACATTTTATTCGTGCATTTAGATTTATTTGTATTTATAAACATGTAATGGGTTTAGAAGGTAAGTATCATTCGCTCATAAACTGTCGCTAACCAATAAATCAATCCAAGCATGCCTCACCGCACCTATATGTATCTAGGCTTGGCCACATGCATATATTCTTTGTTTGGTTTAATTATGTTTAAATCTACATTGGCTCTCTCTCTCTCTCTCTCTATATATATATATGCTTAGCATATTTAAAAAAAAGTATTTTTGCATTCCTTGAATAAGCAGATGACATTTCAATCGGAGAAAATTGGTCTCCCTCATTCCAGTACTCCTTGCCCTCTGCTGCTGATGTATCTATTTTTAAGTGATTGGTTTCAGCCGACCAGAATTCGAACCCATCACCTGTCACATTGGAAGCATATGCTTAGCTCATTCGGCCATCCTGTCTAGTATTCAACAGTTGATATAAATATGCATATAACCCTTACCGCCGAGATAGGTGTAGTACAGCGAGTTTATTCTGTTCACAATAATATTCACATAAGTGTTTATACATCATATATACATATATACAGATCTGTTCCATTTAGGATATGCAGGTCGACCGCTCCCAGCACTCACTCATCTTCCCATCAGTATAGATGTGAGGAATGAATCAATGTTCCATATTAATATTGAAATAAAATAGGACTAAAAGTAAACTTCAAACTACTAAAACATCAACAGCTCATAAAGCGGGACAAATAGCCCGTACCTGACACCACAGTCATATGCCTATATATATACATATATATATATATATATATATATGACTGCGGTGGGTATGACTGAATGCCCAGTGGTAAATATATACCACTGGGCCTCTGGAGATGTTAGATATACCGACTTGTGTTGCGGACACATTTGACCATATATAGTCATATTTGTATGTGTGGATACGTAAATATATACATATGTTACATAAACATATGTATATGCGCATATATATGAATGTATTCACATATACAGTAAAGCCTCTCTAACCGACCACCTACACAGATCGACCACCCCCCTATACCGACCGCTTTATTTGGGTCCCAAACTGTCACCCATGCAATACCATTGTCAGATTGTAATGATATCCCAACTCCTTAAACCGACCACCTCCCTAAATGGACATTTAAAATCGGTCCATGGTCGGTCGATTTAGAGAGGTTTTACTGTATATGCATATATATATAATATATGTCCATACTTATGTTAGACGGGAATGTTAGCGCTCAGGGGCCATATGCAGGAGTCAGTGTTAGCGAGGCAAAACGGTGTTTGGCGGGAATTCCGGTTTAGCGGCGAAAAATGGTACGCACAAGTCAGTGTTAGGCCTCACACCAAACCCTTAACCGCTGTTACGTTACCCCTGAAAAATATCAGGTTTAGCGAGTTCATTAGGCCCAAATCTATTCAATGCTGTCATATTTAACAGAATTACATACGCAATAAGTGAAATTTGATCAATTTAACCCTAAATTCGAAGCGTTATTAAGGCTACCGCCGCATTGGCACCGATATTAATGGTTATATTTTCGAATCGACAGCGTAGGGTAAACAAACCGCCGCCGCCGCCAGTATGGAAAGCGACGTCGATGTGGCGGCAGCGGCGATTTGTTTACTTTACGTTCGTCGATTCGAAAATATAACTATTAATATCGCCGCCAATGCGGTGGTAGCCTTAATAACGCTTCGAATTTAGGGTTAAATTGATCAAATTTTACTTATTGTGTATCTAATTCTGTTAAATATGATAGCATTTAATATATTTAAGGCTAATATATGCCTACAAACGCAGAGGGATTTCCCAAATCTATAAATAAATTCATGTTTAGCTATAATGAAAGTGTTACCTGCTCCTGCATACGACTTGACACAGTTCCCGACGTCGGTGATAGCTAAACGGTAACAGGCTGTAACACCAAACCTCGCTAACACTGACTCCTGCATACGGGCCCAGTAGTGTGTGCAATGACCGGATGCAGTGGCCGAATCGGTAGAGCGCATGCCTCATGTCCGGAAGGTCGGGAGTTCGACTCCCAGCCTAGTCAAACCAATGGCTTATACAATTGATACTGATCGCCACCTAGCCTGGTGCTCAGCATTAATAGGATAGGACAAGAACTGGTTAGCACAATATCAGGATAATGTGACTGTGTGGAATACCGGGTCATGGTGCTGGTGGCCTGGTCTCCCAGTTGAGCAGCACTATAAAGTCACCATGAGTGGGCACTATCACAAATCGGTACCTGCCTTGATATGCACTTAGATGTTACTAGGACCTACAACAACAAATAAACCCCTGCGATAAACGCTTTTGACAATATGTACGTACATACAATTTATATATGCATATATATACATATAATATATATATTTATGCATGTGTTTTATGTGTATATATAAGTATGGACATGTACATACATATGCTTACACAAGCATGCAGTCATATCTAGATATGCATATATGTATATAAATATATGTATGGCCAGACGCGTCCACAGCACAGGCGACTATTCTCTAACACCCCGGACGTTCCAGTGGTATTTACATTCATAGAGCAGGTTATACGGTGTCTGTAGGGAGGTTCACAAGCACATGCCCCAGCACAGTGGCCAAAGGACGCACGCGCTCTAACACAGTATCCTATAAGCCTGGCCGAGCTGTCGGCACAGCATATCAGTGTTACGTAACAAAACAACCACCTCACTTACCCAAGCACAAAGAACAACAACGTACAAAGAAATCACTATCAGTAATACACTTGCGATTCTCTTCACGGTTGAATGACTAGGCAAGTGCACGCCCAGTGTGACGTGTTAGTAAGTGGAAAACTCAGACATATTTGTACTTTACTGAGATAGGGGTGGCCACTAACACTGGCCCCATTGCCCTACGGGTATACACAACTAGAGGTGATATATGTCTACTGTCAGACGAGCTGTCTGGTCACACCCCCACTCACCTCCACCACCACACACACACTCACACACACACCTCTGGCGTGTGCCATGTGGGGCTACCTTTGCTTCATGGTAAACAGTGTAAACATATATATATATATATACATATACAAACTTCTGAGAGTTGTAGTCTGAAAGGCTACACAATGCACAACAGATGCGGCCCAGACAGATTTGTTTGTTTGTTTGTTTGTTGTTGTTTTACGTCCTAGCAACATCTAAGGTAATATCAGGACGGGTACCGACTTGGGACAGTGCGCACTCATGGTGACTTTATAGTGCTGCCCCACTGGAAGACCAGGCCGCCAGCACCATGACCTGATATCCCACTCAGTCACATTATCCTGACACTGAGCCAACCAGTCCTTGCCCTATCCTAATTATGCCGAGCACCAGTATAGGAAGCAACAAGTATCAATTTTTAAGTCATTGGTTTGACTCAACCAGGGTTCGAACCCACGACCCGAGCTGAGCCTCTGGCGGCTCCTCAGTCCTGGTTAGGCGTGATCTGGGCCGCGTTCAGGGTGTGTCTCGGAGACGTCTTGGCGACGTCTCGGCGATGCTCTTTGGCCTATTTCCATTCAGGGTGCATCATGGAGACGTCTCGGAGACGCCTCCTATTTCAGACAGGAGATGAAAAGTCCCTCGAAAATGGCTGCCATATTCAGTGGTTTCAGCTAATCAGAGTACTTCCTTTTCATTGCAAATGGCTGCCGCCTATGGAGGCCGCCATTTTCGAGGCGGCCCACAGCTAAATGCAGTTCAAACTAGCATGACGTCAGGGCCACCTCCGAGGCGCCTCCGAGACGGACCCTGAAAGCGGCCCTGGTGTTCATTCCAGTGGCGTTCAGCACTAAACTATACATTGTAGCTGTGTGTCTAATGCTACATAAGACTAATATGTATAAGCGATGCTTAGGGCCGACCCCCCGATATAACTACAGCAAAGTATTTTATGATGGCGTGTGTATTTTTTTACTCCACTCGAGGTGTTCGATTTGAAATTCTAGCAACTCGTGTGACCCGATTCGCGGTCGTGATAATCGAATACGGCCATCATTTCCGCAGAATAAACTATTAATATTTCATTTGCGCACCCATGTTGATGCCAAATTGTTCTTTATTTCTTTTATTTTTGAATAAAATCGAAGTTTTGAACTGTGCGTATCGGCAAATTCTATGGCAGCGGGCATTTGTTTTGATATATTATTAACCAATAGCAGAGTAGCGCAGAGGAACACATACACTGGTCCCAGTGACATCATCACACCATATATGGAAGGTCTGTAGGGAGAGACCAGTGTACTTGTTCTTCGATTCGGCGTGTGCTACTCTGCTGCGGGGCATCATTAAGGGGTTAGGCCAATCGCTGTCATTCACCCTCTTTGCTGCGGAGCAAAGCTCGACGAGCGATTTCCGTTTCGTTTGCTGGATTTTTCTCGGTTTCTCGGTATGAGTTTACAAATGGCACCGCCCATACAGTGCTATTTCCGTTTCCGTTTGCTGGATTTTGGTGAAGTCATGTTCAGTAAGAGTATTGTTTATGTATTTGTATATATATCTACATGCATTAGTCTTAAGCCTCCCCGTGGCTGGGTCGGTATAAACCCGCTGTTCCATCTATATTCCTCTGAGCTCCACTCTCGCTTAAGAACTGGATGCCCTTGTGCGGTATTTACAGTACCCATATTGACTTACGGGTTTATTTAATGCCACAACCCATTGTGGAGAGGGAATACTGGGAGTGCGATAAGTGACCTTGTGGGCGGCAATGCTCGATGTGTATTGAACGATCGTTCACGCACATATTTGCACCCCGCCTGTGGGCCTCAGTATAGGTGAACCAGAGCGGGTACTGGACTTCTGATGGTGGCTCAGGGATAATCTCTCTGGGAGCAACCATTTTATAATCATCCTTATTTGCCAAGGGTTCTGTTCCATGGAGAGGGAGCAGAGCTGCTGAATGTTATATTTCAACCAACATATTTTCCCAACGATGACTGGGGTTTTGTTATATAAATTGACATAACCGTCTATACCGCTTTACTTACTTTTGATAATAATTTATTGCTGTTATATTAAGATATAACATGGTAAACTGTAGTGACGATCTATGGAGTTGTAGTAGAAAGGTGTGATATAGATGAAACTATTATCACAGTTATATGAAGAGTTCAGGTGCAAAATCCCGTAAACGCCAATCCAACAATTGAAATAAACATTGGAATTAAACCTTCACAATTATTATAATTTTTTGTTGTTGTTTAATTCCTACTTTTTGTTCATCGCTCCATAATCATGTGATCATAAGAAAAGTGGAGTTAGTGAGAATGAAATTCATTTGTAGGTGAAATATCCTTTTATTTAAACTACATTTTTGAATTGCCATTCATGGGGATTTGCGCCTGCACTCTTCATATATTCTCCTGAATTGCAAGCGAATAGAGCAAATACTAGCATCTGGCCCACTGCATATGTACAGAGGAGGTTTTCTAATTGTGTCTCATGCATGTGATTATATAAATAATGTTACTGCTTACACAAACTAAGGCTGTGTACTCTGTGGCGTTCTTTGTGGCGGAGTGGTTAGAGTGTCTGACTTTTTTCTAGGTCAGACTCCTAATCTGAAGGTCGGTGGTTTGATTCCCCGTGCCCCCAGCCCTGCCAATTTGGATTTCCACCGCTGTGTATAACTTACATTGTCATCAAAGGCCGGTTGCTCTCATACCATGTCTATGTGGTGTAGGAGGTTAAAAATCCCTTGGGTTGGTAAAAGTGTAGGCTCGGGCTTTCTATCGACCAGCAGTGGAATGAGGAAGACATATGACTGAAATGACTGACTGTCTATGACTGGAAATTTCCCCTGCTTAAACAACTAATGGACAAAAAAAAAAAAAAGGCACTGGCAAACGACAACGCCACTGAACACAGCAGTAATTACTGTCTGCTATCAAGGGAACAATTTGCTATGTCAGGAAAAACCAAAGCACCACAGGCCACAGAATGTCATTGCATGTCTGCTGTCCATTCAGTTTAAACTCAATTGTTTAATGTGCTCCCGCCACCCATCAACCCTTGGTACCCAGCCCTCGACCCGTGCCTTTCCCGCATTGAACATACAACTTACAAGGCTGTAATTCTCTCAAGCGAATGCAGTAGTTTCACTTTATGTTGGTTGTTGGAGTTTTACATCCTGACAACATCTAAGGTAATATCAGGATGCATATCGACTTGTGACAATGCATACTCATGGCAACTTTATTCTGCTTCCCTACTGGGATACCAGGCTGCCAACACCATGACCTAATATCCCACTCACTCACATTATCTTGACACTGAACAAACCATTCCTTGCCCTATCCTAATAATGCTGAGTGCCTGGATCGGAAGCGACAAGTATCAATTTCTAAGTCATTTTACTTTATGTAAACTAAGCGGCCCCTGGATCGACTTGACAGTCTTGGGCGATACTATGGGAGCCTCTATTGGGTTATCTTATTAATGAGTGCAGGACTGAAAAATAAAAGCCTAGATGGAAACTATGCTGCTAGAACACCACAGTACTTGGTTTGGCATCCATTTCCTGATTAAACTAACCCATAATTCTGACTAATGAGAGTTCCGGATAGTGTTTGTTGTTATGTACACATCAGATGCAAGGTCTGGTTTACACTAGCCGATATAATGCTGTAAAATCATATCCAACAGTGACTATCTTACAGGTTCATATCGGCTCGCGGTGTCCGCGGGGCATTATGGGATATTTTACTAGCACAACAATTAATATAGGTTGTCTTGTTGCAATTTGGATGGGGTGTGTATTGTAAATATATATGTTTAGTATATGTATATAGTATATATATATAATATATATATAATTTATATATATATGATGTATAAGCTCGCCGTGAATATGGCCAATGCTGCCGACACGGCGTAAAGCAACCACCAATCAATCAATCAATCAATTATGTATAAGCATTATGCGAGTATAAAGGTGTGTAATGGATTATGTGGTATTTCCTACTTATTATTGATGGGGTGGCTTACTTGATGTATGGTCCCCCCTTCCAACCATCTTACCGGTGGCGCTGCCACCGGTGCGACTACGCGGGACGCTACAGTCACTAGCACCAGAGAATTCATTTTTAGGCTAGGGCATCATATTCCCAATGCCAGAGAATATATTATCTCAACACACTACTTTGTCTTGCCTTTCTCATTTGTACTGTAGTCAGCCTTTATATATATATTTATATATATATATGAAGGGTTCAGGCACAACAACGAACATATCCATTTTAGTTAGTTTTTTTGTTAAATGGAATTTGTTACAATTATTAATGGGGACTGTAATGTCTGCAGAACCTTATGGCATATACTACAATTACCAACCGCAAACAAACCGAGACAAAACATAGGTGGAAATAACCAAATTTACTGGAGTACATAACTTGCAGGCAGGTCGAACATCATGGAATACATGGTCATAGCTGAATTATCGGAGCATGATGCAGAGTCACTAAGGTCTTTGTACAAGTATCGTGAATCGTGGTATAGCGTTGAATGCGAACATGGATAAGTGTAATCGTGATAGGTACAAGTCAACATGATAATTCGTGAAGAGACAAGTTAGATTATCAGTGGAAATCGAGAAGTTATCAGAGTAGAGAAGACAACATGAGATGACTTAACGACACTCAGCAGCCCTCAACCCCATTGGTATCAGGTGGGAGGGTGGGTGAAGGGACTAGGACAGCCGATTGAAAACAGGAAAGTGAAGAGAGAAAGCCATACAGGTGCCGAAAGTAGTGCCAAGACGGTAAGTAATCCGGGAAAAATAGTGCACATGTTCGTGTTCGGAAATTATATATGTTGACAAGCCAACATACGTAATGTGTGCTGGTCATTATAGAAAACTAAAGGATGTAGGCCCTTCACGGATACATTGCAACTGGAGAAGCATAGCTGGTTCTTCTTACACTGCAACCAACAAGCATCACAGTAACAAACAACCACTGACATAGTATTTAATTTAAGCTGCATAGTCCGATGAAAGCATCTTTCAAAACCAGAACGCTTATGTAGATTTAATTTGATAGGCCCTCTTTAAAACAACCTTTAATGTAGGCGTGCCTTTAAAGAAGCAGATATCTCATACAGCACAGGAAACTGAAACCATGAAAAAAGAATGACCGTAGAATATCAACCACGGAAACTGTCCCCAACTCGAACCAAACTCAAACTGTAACCAAACTCAATAGTTGGTCACCACAGCCTTGGACACATCATCCATCTGCTTAACAAAGTTCAAAGCATAATAAAACCTAATCTATGCAAACACTGGCGTTATTTCACTGTCGGGAGTCACAGAGGGCAGTGGTACTGTAAGCGCAAACTAAGATTTATTGGATGAACAAAATGAGGATGTCCTTTTATTGGGCATAAACAATATATACATATATAATACCCCTTTTATTAACACACAGATATAATTGATTCGAGTGAGTCATTGACCTAATGTCCCTCATTAAATTAAGTCAGATTATCTTACTTTTCTCTTTTTCTTTTCACTTCCCCCCTTCCCCGTCCTTGCTATATTCAATAAGCCCTCAGGCAATTCCCAGCAGCGGGTCCTTAAGGAAGCACCATGCTGGGGGGGGGGGGGTAGGGAGAGGGGGAATGGAGGTGGACCTGGTGGGGTAGGTGTAAGGGCTCGACTTGCCCCCTGTCAGCATTTCTAGTAGGGCTAAGCTGGTCGACGACGACATGGGTGAACGGCCATAAATCGAGGTGACATTTTGGAAATGATGGGCTGCTGACCCTCTGAGTTAGGAGGAGCGGGGCAGGAAGTTGCTAAGAAAACACAGCAAAGGACTATCATATCTATATACCCTTACACATAATTGTGTACTGTTAGAATGTCCTATCTTTCTTTCTACTGGGTTTAGTATGCAATGAATAAGCATACATTTCACATGCGTCTATTTTCCTGAATGCATACATTCATCGTTCACATAGTTTACATTATATATATCAATCAATCAATAGTTCCATCCTCTAGTCGAGGGTTGGATGCAATGGTTCTCCACTTGTCCCGATGTTGTGCTGTTCTGATAGACTGTGAATAATTCAAGCCTGTCCACTGTGAAATATTTGTAAACCATGATGTTCTTGGTCTCCCTCTCCCTCTGCTGCCATTCACCTTCCCTTCCAACAATGTACGGTATATTGAACTCTGACGAATGATGTGGCCAAAATAAATAAGTTTCTTTGTCTGTATAGTGGCAAACAAGCTTTTCTTATTTTTAATTTTTCTGAGAACTTCTTTGCAAATATCGTCGAATAATACCTACGACCATTCTAAATTGCCCTTAACTTTCCTGCATCTCAAATCTGCTAAACGTTTTTACATTTTCTTAGAGATTGTCCATGTCTCTGCCCCATACATTAGAGTAGACCACACATAACACTGAAGAATACGCTTCCTTGTTTGTATTAATATCTTACTTGATGTTAACACTCTATACATTTTGGAGAATGTTGTTCGGGCTATTGTTATCCTTCTTTTAATTTCTTCCTCACATCTCCCATCATTTGTAATCTTTTGTCCGAGATATATGAATTCGGATACTTGTTCTATGTTTGTGCCATCTATGGTTATATTGACATTTGGTTTATCTGTCTTTTTACTTATAACCATTGTTTTGGTCTTCCTGGCATTCATCTTCATGTTGAATAGTATTCCAGCTTTATTGATTCTATTCACTATATCTTGTAGGTTTTTCTCACTGTCTGCTAGTATTACACTGTCATCGGCATATCTAAGATTGTTGATGTTCATGCCACCTATTGTCACTCCCTTGCAATCTTCAATGTGTCTGAAAATCATCTCTGTGTACAGGTTAAATAGACATGGTGACAATACACACCCCTGTCGAACTCCTCGTTTAATCATAACTTCATCCGATAGGCCCTGCTCCATTTTTATAAATGCACGTTGTGTCCAGTATAAGTTCACAATTAGTTTAATGTCTTTGCCATTGACACCAATATCTTGTAAACATTTGATTAACAGTTCATGATTGACTCGGTCGAAGGCCTTCTCATAGTCAATAAAGCAGGCATAAACATCCTGGTTCACTTCACAATAACGTTCACAAATCATTCTCATATTGAAAATCCCTTCACGTGTACCTCTTCCAGATATAAACCCACTTTGTACGTTACTGATTTGTTCTTCAATTTTCTGTCTGTTTCTCAGTAAAATTATTTTCAGGATCATCTTCAACATATGACTCATCAGGCTTAGTGTTCTGTACTCAGTACACAATGTTGGTTTTAGCTTCTTTGGGAGTCATACAAATATGGATTCATTCATATTCAATGGTATAAATCCAGTCTCATAGATGTCAGTTTACTAGCTTATGAATGATTTGAATCCCCACTTCATCTAGTCCTTTTATCATTTCTGATGTTATCTGGTCACTTCCAGGAGCCTTACCTGCCTTTAGATCATTGATAGCCTTCTCAACCTCTGATACTAATATAATATTCCCATCTTCTTTCTCAATTGTGGGTGGGTTCCCTCTGTCATCATTGTATAGTTCGTTTACATATTCTTCCCATCTGGACTTTATTTCATCTTCTTCAAAGAGCATTTTGCCATCTTTGTTCTTGATACATTTACTGCTTCTCTGTCTGTATCCTTGACCTGTTATCTCTTTCACTTTCTTGTGCATCTCTCTTGAACGATGTTGAGACTCAAGTTGTTCCACTACTTCACACTTCTTATTCCTACTTCACACTTCTTATATATATATATATATATATATATGTAAACTATGTAATGTATGCATGTAGACGATGAATGTATGCATTTGGGCAGATTTACTAATGGACCCATGTGGAATGTATGCTTATTCATTTTGGATATTAAACCCAGTAGAAAGAAAGGTAGGGCTTTACAAAAGTACACAATTATATACATAAGGGTATATATAGAGAGAGATAATATGGTGCATTGTATTATATATCGTGATATATCATTCACATGCAACTATTAGTGTTCTTTCTCTTGGTGACCTGGGGATATTATGGTTCTTACTTTAATGCTATTTTGGTGAGTAATAATTTGGCAGCCCTTCAATAGCCTAAGTCATAATACCCTGGAGCAGCAGTGGTATTGGTAACCAAACTCTAGAGTTGTTCACCACAGCCTTGAGCACATAACCTGCTTAACTAAGTCCAAAGCATAATAAAGCCTGATTTCCGCACGCAAACACTGGCATTCTTTTACTATGGGGAGTAGCGAAGGGCATTGCTACTGGAAGCGTAAGCTAAGATTTATTGGATTAGCAAAATTGGGATTTCCTTTTATTGGGCATAAACTAAATAATTCTTCCGAGTAATTCTTTCTTTCAGCACCTACAAGGCATGATAAATTATGATTGTGCTATAAATTCTTATTTATTAAATGATTAGAATTAGAAATTATGACTATATAGTTATTTAAATATAGTATCATGATATAGTTATTGAACAATCAGATCTATAAAGGACTGCCTATTATGACGATTTAAATATCAATTATATCATGATAATTTAGTCATTAATCTATATAACATAATTTACAACTGTACAAAGTACCTTTAGAACCACGTACCTATTGTTGCAATTCATGTGGTGGAGTACTCTATCTACATGTGGTAATTGAAATACAGTGAAAACCCATTTTAACCTGTTCGCTGGGGTCCATAAAATGTCATCATTAAAACAGCAGGGTCATGCTAAAGCTAAGATTCCTTCTATGCGGTATGCGGCATGCAGCATGAGGTATGTGGTATGCGAATGGGAAGATTCCTTCTACGCAGTAAGCGGCAAGCATCTACCCCCCACCACCAATACCATATGTTTCCCCTCAGCACCCCTGTGCGTGACCATTCCGTAATGATCAGTCGCCTCTTCTAATCTAAAACTAATGGACAAGTTTGACTGACATTTCTATTCGCATACCGCATGCCGCATGCCACATGACGCACCTATCGCTACAGAGACCGATCGAGTTGCCGCATTCGCATTCGCATTTGCATTCGCATACCGTGTGTAAGGGATGTAGCCCATTGACTTCAAGGCATTTCGATTTTTTGCCGCATTCGCATTCGCATACTGCATACCGCATACCACGTGTGAGGAATCTTAGCTTAAGCAGAGAGCGTGTATATAAACAGATGAGAGGGACAACTCTCATACTAGACCATGTAACACCTGCCGACTGTGGCGCTCCAAGTGGTGGTTGTTGAACAGTTTATGCATATGGGCAAACTCAAGGCATTTTCAATGGCAGTGAGCAATCTTCAGAGACAAAAAGTTAAATATCTCTAAAACTACAACACCTAGAAACAAACTGATTGGAATACACATAGAAAACATGTTTACCAAAAACATTATATTAAATTGATATGGTTAGGGTTCTGGATTTCTATTAATTTGGAATAAAACTGACATTTTTCACTACGCGTACGGCAAACTCAATGCATTGTCAATGGCGGTGAGCAATCTTCATACAGAAAAAGTGAAATATCTCTAAAACAACACCATCTAGAAACAAATCGCTTTGTACACATATTGAAAACATACTCAACGAATAGATTATATTAAATTTATAAGGTTAGGGTTCTGGATTTCTATTAATTTTGAATAAAACAAATGTTTTGCACTGCACGTACTGTCAAACTCAAAGCTTGTTCAACAAGCCTATGTTACCGATTTTCGCGGGAGTTGTCCCTCTCATCTGTTTATATACACGCTCTCTGGCTTAAGCCAGCTGTACACTCGGGTTTACCTTTGAATGAACAACTTCTGTATCCAATCTCCCATTGAGGCCTCACTATGAAGTATAAAGTCACCATGAGTGCAGGCTGTCACAAGTCGGTACCCGTCCTGATATGACCTTAGATGTGACCGGACGTAAAACTACAACAACCAACCATTAGACTATCTATATCGGTGTCCTCACTGACAATGTGCCGTCAGTATGTTCAGATTGTTTCCCTTAGGGGGTGATGCTCTGGGCTCTGCTCGTTGAATTGCTAGTGTCACATGAACGGTGTCGCCTCCATGTTTGTCCGGTGAGGGACTTGTGTGTTGAGGAGCTCTCTCAAGGGAGAACATGTCTTACTGAGCGGGCCGGTGTCGCAGCTTCCGCCCTCCGCCAGTTTCCGCCCTCCGCATCACTTCTGCGCATGCATCAAAATCGAACATCATCGTCACTAACCTTATCAATTTATTATAATGTTTTTGGTAATGATATTTTCTATATGTGTACCAAGCGATTTGTTTCTAGGTGTTGTGGTTTTAGAGATATTTCACTTTTTCTGTATTTTCTGTATGAAGATTGCTCACGACCATCGGGGCGGGGCGGGGCGGGGCGGGGCGGGCGGGGCGGGGTGGGGCGGGGCGGGGCGGGCCCGGGGCGGGGCGGGGCGGGCGGGGCGGAGCGGGGCGGGGCGGGGCGGGGCGGTGCGGGGCGGGGCGGGGCGGGGCCGTGCGGGGCGGGGCGTTGGTAGGATTTCATTGACACTGGGGAACTTTCACTTCCTAGAAACCAATATAGTGTGGAGCCGCGCGACATATTGAATCTAGTTTCTTTGCATAGCCCTTTACCGTGCCGTGCTTTCACAGCCCCCGCCCCTTCGCCCCCCTGAGCCCGTCCCCCGTCCCCCGTCCCCCTCTTCTATGCCCACCTCCCCGTACCCCATACCCAACATCTCCGCCCCTGCCCCCTCCCACACCCTCTCCCCCTCTCCCTGTTATATGGAGTTTGTAGTAGTGGCCTCTGGAGTATGGTACTATACCGGCTACTGTGCTAGTCAGCCCTCAGGATGGCCAATCTGTCTAGACATCGTGTCGTACAATGAATTTATTTGCTCTATGGAATAAAAGGAACTATATTTAGCCGTATAAGAGTATTTTGGAATAGTCAGTTATGCAAACACTTTACTGAAATACAAATAAATATGGAGAAGGATGTGAGAAAGCAGCATGAGGATTCCTCACAATGATTGAAGCAGTTAGCTCAACCTGATATAAATTACCTATCGCTACTACTACTATAGCTTTTCGTACTGACATGACGTGTACCAGTCCACCACGCCACTACACCACCACCACGCCACCAGACGCTACGCCACCACGCCGCCACGCCACTACACCACCACAACAGCACGACTACACCACCACACCACAACACCACCACCACGCCACCACACTGCCGCTACACCACTACAGTCCAACTCCACCTTTCATTCACATCATTCCACCACTCCATCCGCTACTCCATCCCACCACACGACCACACGACCACACGACCACACGACCACACGACCACACGATCACACCGCCACACCACCACACGACCACATGAACACACGACCACACCACCGCACCACCACACCACCAAACCACCACTACAACACCACCACACCACTGCACCACCACACCACTGCAGTACCACACCACCACTACAACCCCACTACACCACAACTGCAGCACCACACCACCACACCACCACCACCAGACCAACACAGCACCACACCACCGCACCACCACACCACCACACCATCGCACCACCACACCACCGCACCACCACACCACCACACCACCACACCACCACACCACCACACCACCACACCACCACCCCACCACGACACCACACACCCACACCACCACACCACACCACACACACAGACGCACCACACCACCACACCACACGACCACCACCACCACTGCACCCCACACCACCACACCACCCACCACACCACCCAACCAGCACCCCATCACACCACCATACCACCGCACACCACACCACCCCACCACCACCACACACCGACCACCCCACCACTCACAACCACCACATCCCACACCACCACACCACATCCACCACACCATCACACACCACACTACCGCATCACCGCACCCCACACCACCACACCACCACCACCACCACCACACCACCACTCACCCACCACCACCAACCACATCACCACGTCACCACATCCACCACACCTCCGAACACACCACCGCACCACCCACCAGACCACACCACACCACTGTGCACCGCGCCACCGCCCACCACACACGACCACACCAACCACACGACCCACCACCACACCACCGCACCTCACCACACCACACACACCTACCACACCACCACACCACAACATAACGCACCTCCAACACACACACATCACAGCTCCACCACCGCCCACCATGCCACCATCCCCGCCACAACCGCACCACCGCACCACAGCACCACTACACCACCACACCACCGCACCACCACACCACCGCACCACCGCACCACCGCACCACCATACGACCACACCACCACACGACCACACCACAACATCACCGCACCACCACACCACTGCCCCACCATGCCACCACACCACCGCACCACCGCACCACCACACCACCGCATCACCGCACCACCACACCATCGCACCACCGCACCACCGTACCACCACACCACCACACCACCACACCACCACACCACCACACCACCACACCACCACACCACCACACCACCACACCACCATCGCATCTACTCCATTCCTTCTCAAGCAAAGCGGTTTCATATCAGCACAATTCAACCACAGGTATACACCGATAACGTTAAACTATTTTAGTAAGCGTTTCTAAATAGCCGTGTGCTCAAAACCTGGCAATGACCTGTGGCCTAATTATTATGATTATAAATAGCTCAGACAGAGCACTGTGAATAATCATCAAAGGCGTCTGTTCTGTCAATGATGAGGGGCGTGGCTTGTAGTGAGGATGCTCTGCCTATAGAACCAGCACTTTCAGTGTCAGCTGCGCTTCGATTGATGGTCAAACATGCTTTGTTTGGTTGCTCTGCGCCCCCTCCTCGCCCCCTCCACACACCCACACACGCACCCCCCCCCCCCCCCAGACACACATCTCACACACCCTGTAGTTGTTAGCTGTAGCTGTTCTGGCAGCTGCTTGGGTTGCAGTAGCCAGCTTTTCTTTTTGATCTGGGAAAGCAGTTCTGGTTATAGAGATGGAAGCGCCAATTAGAACTCTCCCCTGGCAGGTGATCAGCCAGCAGCATATCGGACCAGGCAGCCGAGCCCTATACCTTTACCTTTACCTTTACCTATATGTAGAGCCTCATGTATGGGTCCGACGTGCTAATTTCTGGCTGGCTTCGGTATGGCATGCGCATACTGACAAAGCACCTGGTAGGATCGTATTGGTTATACCGGACGCTGTGGCCGAATCGGTAGAGCGCAGACTTGAAGGTTGGGAGTTTGATTCTCAGTCGAGTCAAACCAATGACTTACAAAATTGATACTTGTCACTACCTAGCCTGGCGTTTGGCATTACTGGGATAAGGCAGGGACTGGTTATCTCAGTATCAGGATAATGTGACTGAGTGGGAAATCAGGTCATCATGCTGGAGGCTTGGTCTTCCAGAGGTACAGCACATTAAAGTATCCATGAGTGTGCACTGCAACAAGTTGATACCCATCCTGATATGACCTTTCATGTAGCCAGGATATAAAACTCCAACAAACAAACAATCATATTGGTTATTGTTATAATACACAACATACAACTGTTGGATATTATTGTTCAAGAATGGTTCTTATGACAGCTTATTGTGTTCATTCATTACCAAGTGCATTTTAAATCAGCTTTGATATACAATCTAACACCATAATAACAATATACCTGTCACATGTCTGATCACAACTCCACTCCCCTACCACACGGCCTTGGCCACAGCACGGCAATGGCAGCTTAGGAGATTGGTTACTTGTGTAGTGGGTCATAGTCCCATCCCTGCGGTCACCAGTAGGGCAAGGCATTTAAGAGCCCATGATACAAGCCTGGGAATCGGACTGTAAAAAGAGTCCGACCTCTGAGGATAATAAAGATATATGTATATATATATTATATAAAGGCCCGAGAATAAATTAACCATAATAACAATATTACCTTTCGGCACATTTATACTGCGAAACATCCAGCTGTACAGTGAGTGTATGTAAGGGGGACAGTGGTGTGTGCACAGATGGGTGGCGCCCCCTCCCAATGGATCTGAGTGTGAGTAGGATGGAAGTTTGTAGGTTAACAGACAGGCTCCTCCAGTAGATGAATGATGGAGGAGATAGGGCTGAGGAGCAGATGGAAGCTTCCAGCCTTATTATACTCATATAATGGCTTATATAGCATATAAATAGACGCCTACACTTGATAAATCCTCCTTTCGGAATACATTTTCGAAATCAAATTACTGGAGGAAATTGCCATTATCAAGTTGCAATATTATATCGCATAACCTGAAAAAAGAGGACTTGATTGGGGATAACCAGCAAAACAGCTCACCATAACATACTTAGCACCTGACAAATGTGACATTTAGGAGAACTTACCAGTGTCATTAATGGTGCATATTTGGTAGTGTAGGAATAGCCAGTTTTAAACAAGCAGGCAGACAACTTAGGTAGACAGACAGGTGGCTGGGTGAGTTGGAGCTGTGTGTTGGGGAGACAGGACTAGTACTACTGGCCGCATGAGTGCAAGGCGGGCAGGGTGGTGTGGGAAAGGGGTGTGGGAAGGGTGGTGTGAGGATGTTCTTGCAGGGTGGCGGGTGGTGCCTTTGGGACAGGCTGTTGGAGCAGACTCTTGGAACAAATCGTTGGGGGATTCTGTTGGGGCAGACTATTGGGACAAATTGTCCGGATATGCTATTGTGACAGGCTGTAAAATATTCCGATATTCAGCAAGGGGGGAAAGCAAATGTTCTATTACTGATCGGTGTATGTGATCAGGTGCATATATATATATATTGCTTTGTGGTGCCTGAGGGGGATGTAAATAGACATAGTGGTGCTGGCAGGTCTGGGTGTGATTGGACTCAGGGCCTAGCCCTTCTGCTGGAGTAGGGGTCACCACACTCAAAAGGTCAAGGTTGGTGGTGGCCAAGGGGCCATACAGCTACTGGTGGTGGGCAGACCACTGGTATCCATAGAGAGCAGGAATACTGGATTCCTATTGGTGAGACCAGGAATGCTCGATTCCCACCCATTGGTGGAAGGAGGTGGTATGGTACTCTACCATGAACCTATGTAATTATATAACAATACACCAGAGGGCTAGACTCTCTCTCTTACACTTTACTCTCTTCCTTTCTCTTTGTCTGTATTGTTTTCCTCATAGCCTACGTACACATCCACATATCCGAGCATTATACCCCAGTCACACTACAACGTAATGAGCGAACGTGAGCCTAACGTGGTGATATTTCGTCATTACGTTGGTGTACATTGGATTACGTTATGATGACGTCATAATGACGTTAAACTGACGTCGATCTACGTCATATTACGTCGTGCTACGTCGAGTTACATCTAGGTTTGGACATGTTCAAAAGTTTCGACGTAGTTTGAATGTAAGGGTTTACGTTCGCCGTACATTCTGTTCACGTTCAGCGAATGTCAATGACGTTAAACGGACGTTAGGCAAACGTTCCTCACTATGTTCCACTACGTTCCACTACGTTCCACTATGTTCCACTCGTTGACCCACATTAAAGCTGGCGGAAACGTCCATGCGGCGTAATGGGAAAGTCAGGAGAACGTCAGGAGAACGTGCATTCAACGTACATTCAACGTCCCATGACGTAGCTAACGTCACGTAACGTTCTTCTGGTGATGGAATAACGTTCATAACATTCCGTGATCGTCATTACGTTGACCTCTCTCGTTGAATGACGGTATCACTATGCTTTACAGACGTTACGCTCTCGTCCACTACGCTGCATCCACGTTCAACTTGTGCCCAAATTTGCATACTGTAAAGAACAAGACGTCTTAACACTGCGAGAACTGATTCACAACTGTTTTATTAATAGAACCGGGCTCTGCCACCTTGACTGCCCTGCCGCCACTCGGGCTGGCTAGCTGCGTACCATGATACTAACTAACCCACCGACGATATCAATGGACATATATTACATCCCCCTTTTTTTTTTTATTAAAGTTACTTAAACCTAACGTGAATCTAGCAACAACTTAACTAACATCAATTATTACCATAAAGAACCCTTTGATGAAACGGGTGTCTTGTTGTCGTCTAACATGGTTGCATGACAACTGTTATACAATGATCGAACAAACTTAATTAACATTTTGACATGTATGTAACATCTATTTCATTATAATAACTCTTAGAATCTAACATCAGCAGATAAATCAGGCGTTATTTTGCACTGTAGGATGCACATGTCGTGTTGAGTTTTAGCTCTCGTGTTGTAACTGGTATGTGCACCGGTGATCTGCTGACTCAAGTATGTTCGCTCTTTCTCGCTTTGCTGATAGCACTTGGTGCTATTTCGAGCTATGCTTCGCTCGGCCGTGTGAGCGCCTGAGTCCATACTGGACATTTCATATTTATTGTTTTAGGTCAATGCTATCCCAAGGCGGAGTGGTCTACGTGACATGTGCCCGTGTCTTGTTGTATATGTGTTCACGGCTGAGCGCTCATGTGTGTCTGCAACTTGGGGTGCCAGTGTGGCATTTTTTGTCTGTGGTTGTCTTGTTCTATTTGTGGGATTCTAAATATGTGAATGCGATTACGTTTGAACTTGCTGCCGGTGCTGGTAATTACTTCATAATCGCGGGGCCTGGGATTGTTAGTTCTTGTAATGACGCCGGTTGCCCATTTGCCCTCGTGTGTTTTATACCGTACATTATCTGCGATTTGTAATTGTCTCAGCGGCTTGCCTACTCGCTTGTTGTAGTATTTTTGTTGTGCTTCCTGACTTTTACTTATATGCATTGTTTTTGACTTTTGAACCATTGGTCTTAACATCCGTTCACTGGTTGGCAACTTCGAATCGAGCCTACGGCTCATTAAGCAATTGTGCTGGAGAGGCATCCATCGCTACTAATGGCGTATTTCTGTAATTTAACAATGACAAATTATAATCTGTTTTCAGCATTAGCCTTTTTTATGAATTTCTTTACGGTCTGCACATACCTCTCCACTTGCCCGTTACTTTTCGGGTAGTGTGGGTTAGAGAATACATGTAAGAACCCGTGCTTTAAGGCAAATTCGCGAAACTCACTGCACGCGAATTGCGGTCCATTGTCCGACACGAGAGTTTTTGGGATGCCATGTGTGCCAAAAATGTCCATTAGTGCTTTAATTACATCTTTGCTCGTGGTTCTCTTTAATTCGCGTACTTCCGGAAATTTACAGAAATAGTCGATGACAATAACGTAGGTTTTGTTATCAATTTGGAATAAATCGGTCCCGACCTTACTGAACGGCATGAGAGGTATTTCGTGCGACATTAGTGGTTCTGCATGTGGTGTGTTTCTGTGTTGTTGACATATTGTGCAGCACTCAATCTTGTCTTCTATTTGTGAACTCATCCCTGGCCAGAATACGTGATCTCTCGCTAGCTGTTTGCATTTTATGACTCCCATGTGTGTTTCATGTATGAGCTGTAACATTTCATTTTGTAAGGAATTTGGTACAATCATTTGATTTCCTCTAAGCAATATGTCATTTTCAATGGTAATTTCATCTTTGAATTTAAAGAAACTTCTTATATTTAATGGAACGTCTTTACTGTTTACAGGCCATCCTGCCTTCATTACTCGTGTTACCTCTTGTAGGGTGGGATCAATCAATGTTTCAGTGTGTATGCGGTGTGCCACGTTGCGCACCATATCAATGGCCGCTACTGACATTTTGGTGTCGAACAGGTTGTGCGGCTCAGTGTTAGTAGCGTGCGCCCGGGACAGCGCATCTGCAAAGTACATGTTGCAACCACTTATATGTATGACAGACACGTTGTAATTTTGTAAACGCATTCTCATACGCTGCATGCGTGCAGACAGCGTATGTAATGGTTTTGACATGATGTTAACCAAAGGTTTATGGTCTGTTTCAACCGAAACAAATTGCGAGCAGCTCCTTTTCAATTACAGCATAATTGGATTGGGTATTGTCAAGCGCTTTAGAAGCCATTGCAACAGGTTTACCTTTTTGAAATAATGTGGCGCCCAGGCCAGACTTCGAAGCATCCACTTGGATTGTAACATTTTCATTAACATCATAATATTGTAATACCGGCGCTGTTATCAACAATTGTTTAAGTAGATCAAATGCGAGCTGCTGCTCGTGTTGCCAGTGCCATGGTGTTTCCTTCCCTAGGACAACCCTTAGAGGTTTAGTTATCTCGGAAAACTGAGTGATAACTTTACTGATGTATCCCACCATTTCTAGGAAGCGCTGAATGCCGGCTTTATCTGTGGGCGGAGGCATTTCTGTTATAGCTTGTATGCGTTCCGGGCTTGGTTTTAACCCGGTGTATGTGAACACATGACCTACATAATTTACAGTCATTCTACAAATTTTTGACTTCTTTGGATTGAGTTTCAAATTTGCTTTTCTTGCTCTGATGAAGACTTGTTCTAGGTTTTTGTTATGTTCAGCAACTGATTTACCATATACTAGAATGTCGTCAGTAATGACGTTTACTCCTTCTAAACCATTCAGAATGTTATTCATTTCATTAATGAAAATATCACCTGATGTCTTAATTCCGAATGGTAGTCGAGTATAACGGAATCTGCCCCACGGAACTCTTTTATTTAACTCAATCTGCCAAAACCCGCTGTTTGCGTCTAGGACAGAAAAATATTTTGCATTAGCAGTTTTTGCGATGACCTCCTCAATGGTTCGTGTCGAATATGGTGTATGTAAAATAGCTTTGTTCAATTTTGTTGGGTCAAGGCACACACGAATTTTGTTAGGTTTTCGGACTACGGTTATTGAGCTAACCCACGGTGTAGACTCAACCTGTGGCACTATCACTCCTAACCGTAACATTTTGTCAATCTCATCTTTTACTTGCCCTGACACAGCATGTGGAATACGGTGTGGTGGGTCGACGGAAGGTCTTACATTTTTGTCTACATATATATTAGCGTTAGATTTGATATTTCCCAACCCTTCAAAAATGTCGCTATATTTATTTACCATGAGTTCTGCTTCTCTCGACATGCATTCGTCATCCACACTCATAACGGGTTGGTCGCCTCTCGCGGTGGTAGATCACCTGTTGCTTTGACGTCGGGTCTTGGTTCTTTTCGTCTCAACTTCATTGATTCGCTTTATGAGTTGCAGCTGCACGCAGGCGTCTTGTCCTAGTATCGGGTTCCCCTCCGTCGTGACTTGGAAACACATCGGGACTCCTCCTACGATAATGTGAATTTCGCCTTCTGGTCGAATGCGTTGTCCTGAGTAAGTGACTAGACAGCACTTTGTCGGTTGCAATATAATATTGCGCAGCTTTCGGTAGATACCAATGGGTATGATGTTCGCTTGGGAACCCGTGTCTAATTTAAACTTCACGGGCTCGTTCTGTAGCATTACAGTATTATACCATAGCTCACGTGTGGCGTTACTCGTTGTTGCCAATTCTCCAATGAATAGTTCATCTTCATCCAGCTCTATATCTTCTTGCTGTTCGTCCTCATCATGAATTTCAATGGCATTTACCACCATTGGGCTGTTTTTACGAGATCGACAAACCTTTTAGAAATGCCCCACGCGCTTACAAAACAGACACACCCCGCAACCGAGCACTGTGACCGCCTTGATTTAAAAGGGCTCTCGGACCCATCGATTCCCAGAGACAACGGAGCGGACAAGCCGTGTTCTTCCTTCAGATCACTGTCATTGTAGCTAGCATTGTCACTGATACTGTCAGTGTTGCTGCCACTGTCACTGCCACTGTCACTGATACTGTCAGTGTCACTGCCACTGCTACTGTAACTATCACTGCCACTGCCACTGCCACTGTCACTATCTGCAACTGCTACTGTCACTACACCGTCACTGCCACTATCACTGCCACTATCACTGCCACTGATGCTGTCACTATCACTCATACTGCAATTGTCACTGCCACTGCCAATGTCACTGCTCCTGTCACTCACTGCCACTGTCACTATCACTGTCATTGTCACTGCCATTGTCACTGTCACTCTCACTGCCACTCTCACTGTTACTGTCACTGCCACTGCCACTGTCACTGCCAATGCCACTGCCACTGTTATTGTCAGTGTTACTACCACTCTGCTGTCACTGCTATTGTCACGGCCAGTATCACTGCCATGGTCACTTCCACTGCTATTGTCATTGTCATAGCAATTACCACTGATGGTGTTGTTCGTCACTATCACTGTCACTGTCACGGTCACTGTCACTGTCACTGTCACTGTCACTATCACTGTCACTGCAACTGCCATCAGGGACCATTGTTACTCTCGCTGTCATTATCACTATAACTACCACTGTCACTACCACTCTGACTACCACTATTGGCATAATGGCCAATCTAACTGGCATTGTCACTGTCACTGATATTGTTACTGTCACTGATGTTGTCATTATCACTATCACTGTTGCTATTGCCACTGTCACTATCACTGCCACTGTCATTACCACTATAATTGTTGCTGTCCTTGTTACTGTAACTGTCATTGCCACTGTCACTAGTACTACGATTTCCACTGTCATTGTCAGTGCCATTGCCACTATCACAGTCAATCCATGGTGCCCGAATCAGTGAGAGTAGAGCGTTGATTGGCGTCCCATTTGGGATGTTGTGGGTATGAACCCCAGCAGCGTCAAACCAAAGATTTACAACATGGATACGCTTCATTATTTAACCTGGTGCTTTGTATTAATATGTCCCCCCAATAGCTGAGGTCTGCTTTTAGTGTTGGGGGTCGTTAAACAAACAACTGTATTAATAGGATAAAGTAAGTACTGGTCTCTTCAGTATTAGGATAATATGATTGAGTGCGATATTGGGTCATGGTGCCTGCAATCCAGTCTCCCAATCGAGAGGCACTTTAGACGTGCAAAGAGTGTGCATAGTCACAAGTTGGTGCCTGTCCTGATATGTCCTTAAGGGCGCATTCCATATACGCGTAATGCGTAATGCGTTATGCGTTACGCGTTATGCGAATGCCAGCATTCCATATACGCGTAATGCGTATTGCGTTATGCGTTATGCGTTATGCAGTGAAGTATATAAAAAGTATATAAAAAGTACACACACACAGCAACAGAGACACAAAGACACAGAGACACATACACACACAGAGACACAACACAGAGACACACACACAGAGACACACACACAGAGACACACACAGACACACACAGATACACACACAGACACACACACAGACACAACACAGAGACACACACAGAGACACACACACACAGACACACACACAGAGACACACACAGACACAGAGACACACACAGAGACACACACACATACACACACAGACACACAGACACACACACAGAGACACACACACACAGAATGGGACGGTCCAAACATTGCTCAGTTTAGCTTGCTTGGAGGGATGTTAGGACCGTCCCAAATATGAAGACTGCTTCCTAACAGGTCCGCCGCATAAACCTACACGGATGTCCGTAATTATCAGTCGCCTCCTCCAGCCTTATATCAATGGACAAATGCGACTGATGCTTTCCTGTTGGCAGACACAGAGACACAACACAGAGACACACACAGAGACACACACACACAGAGACAGACACAGACACACACAGATACACACACAGAGACACAGAGACACAACACAGAGACACACAGACACACACACAGACACACACACACAGACACAGAGACACACACACACACAACAGACACACACATAAACAGAGACACACACAGAGACACAGAGATACACACACAGACAGACACACACACAACAACAGAGACACAAAGACACAGAGACACAGACACACACAGATACACAGATACACAACACAGAGACACACACAGAAACACACGCACAGAGACACACACACAGACACACACATACACACACAGACACACCCAGATACACACACAGACACACACAGAGACACAGAGACACAACACAGAGACACACACACAGACACACACAGATACACACACAGAGACACACACAGAGACACAGAGACACACCACAGAGACACACACACATAATGGGACGGTCCAAACATGGCTCAGTGTAGCTTGCTTCGAGGGATGTTAGGACCGTCCCAAATATGAAGACTGCTTCCTAACAGGTCCGCCGGATAAACCTATACGGCTGTCCGTAATTATCAGTCGCCTCCTCCAGCCTTATATCAATGGACAAATGCAACTGATGCTTTTCTATTCCCAGCACCTTTATGCATTACGCATTACGCACCGATCGCTACATGGAGCGATCGGGATAATGGATTTTATTCGCATTCGCATTCGCATTACGCATTACGCGTATATGGAATGTAGCTCATAGGTTTCAAGCCGTTTCGATTTTTTGTCGCATTCGCATTCGCATTACGCATTACGCGTATATGGAATGCGCCCTTTAGATGTAGATAGGATGTAAAAATATCAACAAAAAACAAACAGCTGGCACTGGCACTCTCGCTACCCTTCCTGATATGGTAGTAGATGTAAGGAGGACGTCCACATCTCAACAAACAAACTGTCACTTTCACTGAGTGTGCATGATCACAGGTCGGTACGCATCCTAACATGGCCTTATATGTAGATAGGATGTAAAAAGATCGACAACAAAGAACAAAAATACTGGCACTGTCACTCTCACTACTCGTCCTGATATGGTCTTATGGGGCTATCACATTATGACGCATCGTGCAAACATACGGCGATGTATGTGATTTTTTGCCGCTACATCTGGATACATCATTATGCGTTACGCGCATGTCAGGCATGCGTTGGTATACATCAATGTATGTCGACATATGGTGGCGCGCATCAAGGGGTTGGCAAAGTTTTGTGCATGCGCAAAACTTCCGACGAACGACAACATGTGGGTGCTTATGTTACGCCTATGTTAGGCATACACTGAGATACATTAGATGCACGTTAGAGGAATGTTGTTCTTATGTTGTCCTACTTTGACTTTTGTTCCTCTGATGGAGAGTGTTCAGTCAGCGAGTTGTCAATGTAATGCCAAGGTATGATGACATTGTTCTACCGTATGCATAATGTATGGCCGATGAGCGGTTGGCATTTCTCTAACATGTCTCGACGTATTTGACATATAGGGCATGCACCTGACGCTCGCTTAACGTTGGCTGGGGTTCTGCGAATGACCTATGAGTGTTTAGCGAATGTATTGTGGGCGTTTTGGGTTGGAGTATATAGAAGGATCGGATTTCATGTTTGACCAGAACAGCTCAGCTCTTTGGAGATAATGGATGTCCCTGCAATGCTCCTGCAGGAATACCAACTAGCCATTCTCCAACATTACCATAATGTTAACCAATTAATACGTTACCATCTCAGAAGAAGGAGACAACGTTGACTGAAGAGAATGTGGATGGAGCATGGATGTGGAGGCGACGACAGTTTTGTTTGTACGACCAGTTTCTGGTGGAACTCCGTAATGAGGACACAGGTTCTTTCATCAACTTCATGCCAATGCCTCCCCAGATGTTTGACGAGATACTAGCCAGAGTGGGTCCTCGGATAACTAAAAAGTGCACAAGCTTCCGAGAGCCGATCGAGCCTGGTCTGAAGCTTGCCCTCACTCTGTGTCACCTAGCCTCTGGGAGCAGGTATGCCTCCATGAAGTTTGGGTGGAGTGTCCCCCACAACATGCAATCAATCATCGTGAGAGAGGTGTGTAAAGCAGTCATCGCCAAATACATTGATGAGATGATGACCTGCCCCATGACTCCTGATGGATGGCGTGCCATCTCGGAAAAGTTCATGGGGAGGTGGAAGTTCCCCTACACATGCGGATCACTAGATGGGAAGCATATTGCCTGCCGGTGTCTCCCAAAGAGTGGATCCCTGTACTACAACTATAAGGGATTCTACTCCATAGTTCAGACTATGACGCATGAGGAACGCATCTTCAACTACAGGATTTCCCGAGCAAGGACAGTCGTGGAACCGATTCCAGGTTCTGCGCAACATGATGCAGTGCCTCCCCTCCACCGTGAAGCTGATCATCACCACATGCATGATCCTACACAACATGATGAGGATGCAATATCCCATGCTCCAGAATCAGCAGCTAGACCATGAGCATGGAGAGAGGGCCTAAACCTGCCAGACCTAGCCACTCAAGTACCTGGCATGAATACTGGCTCCAGGACAGGAAAGGAGCAGCGGAATCTTCTCAAGGACTGGACCAACTCCCCAGCCGGTTCTGTTGAATGACAGGACAATATGATCCAGTGATGTCTTTGTACTGTGATGTTATTTACCATGATCTCTGTCATTTATGATATTTACTGTGATATTTGTATGTAAAAAAATGTGATAGTTCTATTGGTTTAAATAAAAGATATCAATATCTGTTGTTGATACCGAACCAAACTTATCATGTCAGTTATTAATTTAGGTGGGGTAGGTTTCTTTAATTTTTTCTGGCCCCAATTATATACACCGACAAATTTAAATGTCAGTTATTAACTTCGGTGGGGAAGATTACTTTTACAGTGACAAATTTACATGTCAGATATTAAATTGGGTGGGGTAGGTATCGAATATGTATACAAACTATACAAAAATATAGTATAAGAATATGTAAACGAACTATACAATGATGACAGAGGGAACCCACCCACAATTGAGAAAGAAGATGGGAATATTATATTAGTATCAGAGGTTGAGAAGGCTATCAATGATCTAAAGGCAGGTAAGGCTCCTGGAAGTGACCAGATAACATCAGAAATGATAAAAGGACTAGATGAAGTGGGGATTCAAATCATTCATAAGCTAGTAACTGACATCTATGAGACTGGATTTATACCATTGAATATGAATGAATCCATATTTGTACGACTCCCAAAGAAGCTAAAACCAACATTGTGTACTGAGTACAGAACACTAAGCCTGATGAGTCATATGTTGAAGATGATCCTGAAAATAATTTTACTGAGAAACAGACAGAAAATTGAAGAACAAATCAGTAATGTACAAAGTGGGTTTATATCTGGAAGAGGTACACGTGAAGGGATTTTCAATATGAGAATGATTTGTGAACGTTATTGTGAAGTGAACCAGGATGTTTATGCCTGCTTTATTGACTATGAGAAGGCCTTCGACCGAGTCAATCATGAACTGTTAATCAAATGTTTACAAGATATTGGTGTCAATGGCAAAGACATTAAACTAATTGTGAACTTATACTGGACACAACGTGCATTTATAAAAATGGAGCAGGGCCTATCGGATGAAGTTATGATTAAACGAGGAGTTCGACAGGGGTGTGTATTGTCACCATGTCTATTTAACCTGTACACAGAGATGATTTTCAGACACATTGAAGATTGCAAGGGAGTGACAATAGGTGGCATGAACGTCAACAATCTTAGATATGCCGATGACAGTGTAATACTAGCAGACAGTGAGAAAAACCTACAAGATATAGTGAATAGAATCAATAAAGCTGGAATACTATTCAACATGAAGATGAATGCCAGGAAGACCAAAACAATGGTTATAAGTAAAAAGACAGATAAACCAAATGTCAATATAACCATAGATGGCACAAACATAGAACAAGTATCCGAATTCATATATCTCGGACAAAAGATTACAAATGATGGGAGATGTGAGGAAGAAATTAAAAGAAGGATAACAATAGCCCGAACAACATTCTCCAAAATGTATAGAGTGTTAACATCAAGTAAGATATTAATACAAACAAGGAAGCGTATTCTTCAGTGTTATGTGTGGTCTACTCTAATGTATGGGGCAGAGACATGGACAATCTCTAAGAAAATGTACAAACGTTTAGCAGCATTTGAGATGTGGACTTATCGAAGGATGATGAAAATATCATGGACAAAGAAGATCACCAACAAAGAAGTTCTCAGAAAAATTAAAAATAAGAAAAGCTTGTTTGCCACTATACAGACAAAGAAACTTATTTATTTTGGCCACATCATTCGTCAGAGTTCAATATACCGTACATTGTTGGAAGGGAAGGTGAATGGCAGCAGAGGGAGAGGGAGACCAAGAACATCATGGTTTACAAATATTTCACAGTGGACAGGCTTGAATTATTCACAGTCTATCAGAACAGCACAACATCGGGACAAGTGGAGAACCATTACATCCAACCCTCGACTAGAGGATGGAACTATTGATTGATTGATTGATTGAGGTATCGTTAATTTTTTCTGGTTCCAATTCTATACACTGACAAATGTATATGTCACTTGTTAACTTGGGTGGGGAAGATTACATTTACACTGACAAATTTACATGTCACTTATTAATTTGGGTGGGGAAGGTTACTTTATGGGGAAGTTTAATTACTTTTTAAGGGCCAAATTTAACATGTCACTTATTTTAAGGGGGGCAGGGTTGTTATTTAGTTACATGTCAGATTAACTTTTGTAAAGTAGACTAACTGGGCAAAGGCCTAAATTAAATTAATTTTTACCACATTGCATTTGGGGGATTTGTATAATAAGGATAAATAATGTTTACAAAGAAATAGACTCAGAGACCAAAATCTGGATTAAAATACAATAGTTTTATTTACGCAAACATTTTATAAATAGTGTATAGAGGCACATAACAATTACATTATAACAAATATACATATATACATATATACATGGCTACAATATTTACATACTACAAACAATAAATATATACATATATATAGCACCAACATTACAGTCACTCTTCCATGGCCTTTGGTGGGGTATCCATGTCCCCTGCAGGAACAAACAGCTCCTGCGCTCCTGCGCCTCAATGTTCAAGTTGGACACGTTGGAAATCCCTGACAGCCTGGACAGATGAGCAAACTGTCTGCTGCTGTTGGAGTACTGGACTGGTTCAGCACTGCTTGGGCTGAAACCCATGACCCGATGGCCGACCTGCCGCTCGGTTATGGCGTTGCTGCCGGTGCTGCAGGTACTGCCAGAGGTGATGGTGGTGAAGGTCCTGGACATTCTGTCGGTGGTGAAGGCATCACCACTGGTGGAGGCAGACCCATGGCCTGCTGGCCAAACAGCTGCGTGCTGCATCGGTCTGGTCGGCTGGTGCATCGCCGCAGGCAGCACCGGCTGCATCATGTACTGCTGCATATACTCCTGGCTCTGTGATGCCCATGGGGATCCTGGTGGTGGTTGGTGTCTTCACTGGTGGGGATACTGCTGGTAGATCTCGCTCAGCAATGGACAGGAGGACACGTGTGATGACATCGACTCCCACGTCACAGACAGGGGTCACACAGGACACACCATGGAGGGGTTGGACCTGGCCAGGTCCACCTGCACGCGTCGCTCTTCGGTGTCTACCTCTTCATCCAGCACCTCCGTCAGGATGCGATAAATCGAGGCCCGCACCTTCTTTGCTTGGACATTGGACATAGTCTCCATCGCGTCCCTGACAAAATTACCAAAGGCCACCCCCACTGTCATGGCCCATGATGCAACCAGCTTCAGGGTCTCCAGCAGCTCCCCGACTCATCGACGCGGTGCTGGAGAGTTGTCATCAGACAGCTGTCCTCCTTCGGTCTGCCTCGGGGCTAGCCGGGGTTCTGAGTCTGCCCCGCTGCTCGTCCAGCCCGATCTGCAGCTCAGCGCAGGCTGACTCTGCAGCCCCCAGATTGCCCTGAGCTGTGTCAATGCAGCAAGCACCTGCAAGATACAATAATAAAGCACCATAAGTAACATGAATACAAATTGATTGACCAAAATGAGGTAAAGAATACAAAAAAGCACATCTTTTAAAATTATAATGCCATTAAAATATATACATAGATTTATCCAGAACGAGGTCTATAATGAATGAAATCCACATCATTGCAAGTTACAATGTCAGTAAAATATATAGTACTTACAGTTCTGCAGGGCTCAGCCCAGTGCCTGATGCCTGAACTCAGGAACCCAAACTTCATGATCAGGAACCTCAAGATCCACTGCTCCCTCGCGGTGCACAGGGGAGGCCCGTCACCGCTCTTCTTTTTGTGCAGCCGCGTGTTGCAGTCGCGTAGGGACTTGAACAAGCCCTGGAGATGGCCCGCAGTTTTGCCCGTCCTTTCGCCCTGGTCCTCCCAAAGCTTCCCTTTTTGGTCCGTCGGCCTGTAGTCACTCATCCTGACATTCCATATGACGCGGTTGTCATGCAGGAACTCCAGCATCAGCTCCTCATCTGCTATGCTCAGAGTGCAGTAACACTTCCTCACCCTCCTCTTGTTTGGCCCCCTGCTGTGTGTTTAATGAGGTGGAGGTGACGGACGATGGGCGGTACCGAGGAGATGACGGAGATGTGGACTGCATCTCCATCATCTCCTCGGGCACTGAGCAGATCCCACAGGAGGAAATGGTGGAGATTGTGGTGGAGATGGTATTGTCTCCTCCATCATCCTCTTCCTGCCTTTCCCTATCCCTTTCCCTTTGCCGCATCTCTGGCCAAACTGGCTGGGTGCTGATGATGTCTTCTTCCCTGGCATTCTGGAAGAGTTGTGAGGAGAGAGCCAGACTGCAGCTTTATTTATACCCAAGGCGCCAGTGGATCAGGTGCCCCCCGCACTTTGGCATGCGTTACTCACATGTTATGCCAACGTCACACGTGCTGGGTGCACGCTGGTACAATGCCGAAATGTGCTGGACTGTCGTTGGACATGCGTTGCCCATGCGCTGGCACTGTGCTCTCATACATTGTGCAACATGTTTAACGGTCGCGAGCGGAACATTGGGAGTGCGCTATGCCAATGCTAGGCAAATGCCGGGCGCACGAGAGGCACGTTAGCCACATGTTGCAGCAAACTTAAAAAAAGATTTTCTCATGCGTCAACATACGTTACCGTAATGTCGGACCGATCCTACACTTACGTCCACTATGTTGTGCTGACATCCAACTTTTCCCCCTGTGCCGAAAAGTTGGATGCATCTTGACGCAAAAAAGTGAATTTATGCATGAGATGCATCGCAATGTGACAGGGCCTTTAGATGTGGGTATAGGATGTAAAAACCTCAACAAACAATCAAAACAAACTGTCACTGACATTCTCACCAAGTGCACATGGTCACAAGTCGGTACCCATCCTGATATGGCATTATATATAGGATTTGGACGGTCTGATATCCCAGTAGGGCAGCACTAAAAGGTCGACATGAGCGTGCACTGTCACAAGTCGGTACCCGTCCTGATATAACTTTAGATGTTGGCAAGACGTAAAACTCCAACAATTAACCAATCAGATAGGATTTAAAAACATCAAAACTAAAGAAAAACAAACAAAAACTGTCAATCACTCTCACTGTATCTGTCATCGTCACTCTCACTGTGTCTGTCAATGTCACTCTCACTGTATCTGTCATTGTCACTCTCACTGTATCTGTCATTGTCACTCTCACTGCATCTGTCATTGGCACACTCACTGTATCTGTCATCGCCACTCTGACTGTATGTGTCATCGTCAATCTCACTGTATGTGTCATTGTCACTCTCACTGTATGTGTCATTGTCACTCTCACTGTATGTGTCATTGCCACTCTCACTGCATCTGTCATTGTCACTCTCACTGTATCTGTCATTGTCACTCTCACTGTATCTGTCATTGTCACACTCACTGTATCTGTCATCGCCACTCTCACTGTATGTGTCATCGTCAATCTCACTGTATGTGTCATCGTCACTCTCACTGTATGTGTCATTGTCACTCTCACTGTATGTGTCATTGTCACTCTCACTGTATGTGTCATTGCCACTCTCACTGTATCTGTCATTGCCACTCTCACTGATTCCATAATCGTCACCCTCACTGTATTTGTCATTGTCACTCTCACTGTATCTGTCATTGTCACTCTCACTGAATCTGTCATTGTCACTCTCATTGTATCTGCCATTGTCACTCTCACTGTATCTGTCATCATCACTCTCACTGTGTCTGTCTTTGCCATTCTCACTGTATCTGTCATCGTTACTCTCACTGTATCTGTCATTGTCACTCTCACTATATCTGTCATTGTCACTCTCACTGTACCTGTCACTCTCAGTGTTACTCTCACTCTCACTGTTCCTGTCACTGTCACTCTCACTATCACTATCATTGTGGTGAGTGCAATAGCACGCCCCCAAGCCCCCGTCTGACTTGACTTCTGGGGGGTTCATAACCTTATGACGGTTACTGGCTGCAGAATTGCAGCAATATAGAGAGGCACCGATAAATCGGTCCAATGTTTGGTTGAAGATTAATTTTCTGGTGCGACGGTTGTAGAAGCTGGGGATGTCTTTACAACAATTAAGCGATGAATCATTGGGGCGGCCCCAAATCACTCTGGTGCGGCAGTAGCACAGCATTCGTATCCAGTCGACAGCAGCAAGGGTTTAGGAGGAAGGGACGGGTAAAGGTAGGTCCAGCGGTTCCAGCAACAAGAACAAAGCGAGAGAAACAATAAGGTAAAGGGCCCCACCCAAGCAAACAACTCCCATGATCAGGGGGAGAAGTAAACCTGGAAGAAGAAAAATGGGTATAGTATAGGAAAGAGAAATGAGGAGAGTTGAGTCAAAGGACCGTGTCTATTTGCTCTATGGTGACCAGCCAGTGAGCCAAAGACACGGACAGAGTAAGAGTAGAAATACTTTCGGGCTCCCCCTCCTGGAACTCTTTTCAAACATTATCAAGGAGGAGCATGGCCAGCAGAGAGGAGATAGAGAGAGGTGTGGACGAAGTGCGGTCCGGATAGCAAGTGCCACCATCTCAAGCACACCCCCCACCACACCCCCACTCACACGTGTCAACCTGGTCGCCAAGGCCCCGGGTGCTAATTCCCATCACTTCAGAATGCGAATAAAAGTGGTGAGGGCGCGGAAAGAAACGAGTGTGGGGCGTGTGCCCCTGCTGCTGTCGTTGTTTTACTGCCCGCTCTGACAGTCTCTGTCAGCAAGGCGGTCACCTGATACTGTTTAATAACCGCACCCGCAACTGGCTGAGTGCAAGTAGCAAATGTCTGCCCCCCCTTCCCTCCCTCCTTCCCTCCCCCCTCCCGCCTCCCCCTCCTTCCCTCCCTCCGTCCCTCCCTCCCGCCCCCCTTCCCTCCCTCCCTCCCTTCATGTTCCTGCATTTTGTTGTTTGTGGCTTGTGGTTGTTCGTTGGAATTTATCTACTCATATCGAACACGCTGGCCAAATTGGTGAAGCGCAGGCTTCCCGTGTGGAAGGTCGGAGTTTGATTTCCAGTCGAGTCAAACAATGACTTACACATTTGATATGTGTCGCTACCTAGCATGGTGCTTGGCATTACTAGGATAGGGCAAGCACTTGTGGGCTCAGTATCAGGATAATGTGACTAAGTGGGATATTAGGTCATGGTACTGGCAGCCTGGTCTCCTAGTGGGGCAGGACTATAAAGTTGTGATAAGTGCGCATTGTCACAAGTCGGTACCCATCCTGATATGACCTTAGATGTTGCTAGGATGCAAAACCCGAACAAACAAATAATCTAGCAACACATAGGCCCCTCCACAGATGCCGCTGTGCAGAGCCATAATAAGTGTCATACGGGTGATGAGCAGGATTCGAACCCATGCCTCTTGCATTCAGGAATAGTATGCTAACAATTACACCACCTAGGACCACCCTGTACATGCCTACCTGTCTATAGCCGTGTTTACACAGGCAATTGTAAAGCGAATTAGACAAAGCGATTTATATGAAGCGAAGTAGTGGCGCATTTACACACAGAGCGGTTTAAGGCGGAAATCGATATCTGCGCATGGGCAAGTCCAGGCTAACCAGCGCCAGTTTCGGTTAGTCGACGTCACCACGAGAGAGTATGGGTTCGACCTAGATATGTATGGATTGAATCGTATTGGTTTGGAAAAGTCAAAACTTCTGCTGGGCAGTGAAAACCTTAAAATAAGTCATGAAAAAAATATCTGTGCACCTCTAGCAGGTCCATAGAGCAAATTTACTGGAAAGTCAACAAACTCAGGTCTCGACTGTGACGTCCTTAATCCGGCTCATCTAATCCGCTTGCGTCTACACATGCAAGATAGGCCGACTCAAGTTAGATCGCTTCATATAACCTACCTCGCAAGGCGGTTTACATAAAGTGAATAATATGAATCGAATCAGCCCTAATCCGCTTCAGCGTCACGTTTACACGGCGAATGCAAGGTGAACTAGGCAAGGCGCTTTATTTGAGGCGTTTTAACTCGCCCGTGTAAACACGGCTTATGTGACTCCTTGGCTGAGAGGTCATGGCAGACTACTACACTTGTCCCCCTGGAATTGTATCATGTAGCGCATGCATGCAGGATCCTGGTCTTGGCATCCAGTGTCATAGGGGAGGATGACAATCGGAAATATTGCGCATAGAGCAAGATTCGAACCAATGCCAAGTTTTACATTCCTGGCTAGTGTGCTATTCATTACACCACATAGGCTCCCTGATGTCATCACCATATCTACATGACCGGACGTGGTGGCCGAATCAGTAGAGTGCAGGGTTCCGGTTCGGGAGGTCGGGAGTTTGGGGAGTTCGATTCCCGGTCGAGTCAAACCAATGACTTACAAATTGGTACTTGTCACTACCTAGCCTGGGACTTGGCATTAATATGACAGGGCAAGGACTGGTTTGCTCAGTGTCAGAATAAATTGACTGAGTGGGATATCGGGTCATGGTGCCTGGTAGCCTGATTTCCGAATGGGACAGCATTATAAAGTCGCCATGAGTGTGCGCTCTCACAATTCGGCACCTATCCTGATATGACCTTAGATGTTGCCAGGACATAAAACTCCACCAACCAACGAACCAATCCACCGTATCTACGTGTACCTGTCGATGTGGCTCGTTGCCTGAGAGATGCGTGCAGACTGCTATCAGGGGGGGCACCCAGGAATTGACTAGGGGATAGGTTTCCAAATATGGATCGAAACTACCCCTATTTTAGGGTAATTCTTTTCACATGGGTTGGTGGAACAACACCCATTTTATGGCAATATTTTACATAGTTTTCTGGTGCAACAAAATGATAACTGTTAAGAAGCAACTGGCCAACCAGGAAACGCCCCCTTATGTGCGTCCCTGAGATATACATTTACATAATTTTTAAAATAATGTTTTGGGGAGGGGGCGGGGGATATCTGGGCAACCAGGAAACCCCCCTGGGTGCGTCGCTGGGCATATATAAGTAACCACCTCACTGAACCAGGATAACCATTAGGTTCCTTGTCCCTGCGTGTCACTCCGGTGCTATGCTTTATTATGATTATCAAGTGGATCTTGCAAGCTTTAATGAGAGAAACCATGCCATCAAATTATCGCAAAAACACACAGGCACGTGATCCTGATCACATGACAGTGATTCGCAGCGAAGATTCGCTTGGTATAACAGGTTGTAAAATATTCCGGTATACGGCATAGGGGTGAATGCAAATGTTCTATTACTGATCGGTGTACGTGACCAGGTGCATGTATATATATATATACCACCAGCCCACTTCATATATATATATATGTATGGGTTGGTGGTGCCTGAGTGGGATGTAAATAGACATAGTGGTGCTGCCAGGTCTGGGTGTGAGTGCACTCAGGGCCTAACCCCACTGCTGGGATAGGGATCACCACATTCACAGGTCAAGGTTGATGGTGGCCATGGGGACATACAGTTTGGTGGTGATGGGCAGACCACTGGTATCCATGGGGACCAGTTATGCTGGATCCCTATTGGTAGGGCCAAGAATGCTTGTTTTCCATTGGGGGAAAGGGGTGGAGGTGATACTCTACAATGAACCCATGTAACAATATCAATAATAAACCAGATGGCTTGACTCTCTCTTCTTCTTCGCACTTTATTCTCTCCCTTTCTCTTTGTCTGTATTGATTTCACCATAGCCTGCCTACACAGCTACAGACTCGAGCATTAGCTTTTACAAGGTGTTTTACGTCCTAGTCACCACAGGCAGCATGACACGATATATAACTCAGTAACATTATCCTGGTACTGAATCAAACAGTGCTTGCCCTATCAATTGTATCATAAGCTGTGTTTACACGTTCAATTGTAAGCCGACTTAGACAAAGCGAAATACATGAAGCGAATTAGTGTCGTGTCTACACATGCAGTACTTTTAGCTGGAAATCGATATCTGCGCATGAGCAAGTCCATACTAACCAGTGCCAGTTTTGGTTAGTCGACATTGCCATGAGAGAGGGTGGGTTCGACCTAGATATATATGGACTGAATCATATTGTTTTGGAACGATCAAAACTTCTGCTGGGTAGTTAAAACCTAAAAATAAATGATGAAAGAAATATCTGCACGCAGCTAGCGGTTTCATAGACTAAATTCTATAATATGCGCTTTTGTTCGACTGGAAAATCAACAAAGTCAGGTCTCGACTGCGCATGCGTGTGAGGTGCTTAAGCTAGTTCGCTTTAAATAACCTACCTCGCGACATGGTTTACATAAAGTGAATAATATGAATCGAATCAGCCCTAATCCGCCTCAGAGTCGCGTCTACACGGCGAATGTAAACCGAACTAGACAAGGCGATTTATATGACACGGCTTAACTCACCCATGTATACACAGCTATTGAAATGCCAGACCGCAGCGAAGAATCGACATACAGGAAATGAACTCTCCAGCAGCAACTAATGTCAGAGCTATATTGAGTGAATCTGTGATACTTCTCGCAAATCTTGCAACCTGCTCTCAATCCTACCAATCTTTGTGAGTTTCATTTTTTATGCAGTCCCATGTTGTTTGAATTATGCTACTTTTATCCTAATATTTTTTCAGCACGACGAGAATAAATAGCCATGTCGAAAAAAATAAAGTCACATTTTTGTGACTGGTGAATATAACCACAACAGATAACCCGCCCCAATTCTCGCAAATGTCGTCTGCTGTATGAATAGTTGGTGAACTTTGTATCCGAATTAATGATATGATCTATAACAATACTAGGAAATAACAATCAAGTACGATTTCATCAATTAGTTTTCAACCTGGTATTCTGCCCCGTCATTAAAATAACGCTGGGAAAAAACGTTTCAATTGTCGCAAATGTCGTCTGCTGTATGAATAGTTGGTGAACTTTCTATCCAAATCAATGATAGTTTCTATAACAATACTAGAAAATAACAATCAAGTACGATTTCATCAATTAATTTTCAACCTGGTATTCTGCTCCCCACACAGCTCTTAAAAATAAAACTGAAAAAAAACCTGTCTCAAGTTTCGCAAATGTCATCTGCCTTATGAATAATTGGTGAACTTTGTATCGAAAATTAATAAAATGTTCCTATAACAATACCCAGGAAATAACAATCAAGTATTATTTCATGTATTAGTGTTAAACCTGTTATTCTGCTCCCCGTCCTCATGACATAACCCGGCCCAAAAAGAAATCCCAGCAACAAGGATAAATAAAGTGGCGAATTGTTGGTGCGACATTCGGCAGGCAGGAAGATGGAGAGGGAACGCCGCGTCCGAATAGACCTCGTTCTCATCTCGCCTTGGCACGGGTATCGACGGCCGTAACCCAGTCACCACTGCCCGGCCCTGTCCCCCTCGTCTCCGGCTAATACCCCGCTCCCCTTCCCCATTCTTCCCCGTGTCCGTGACACTTGGCCAGCATGAAATAAGGCTCGCCATTGGGCCTGGGAGTGAGGCGCTCCTGCTGTCAGTGTCAACAGCGTTGACAGCGGGCGGTGACAGTGCGCGGGGCGGGGCTGGCTCCTGCTACGGGGTGTGCCGGGCCGCGCTGCCCCGGTGGCCGGCTGAAATTCTGCTCAGTCACGGAAGGAGTAGGGGCGCCGCGCAGGCGCGGGTGGCTAATTTCCTCGGCGTCCTGTTTCCGCCTCCCCTCGAGGTATCGGCGGCGGACACTACAGATGTCCACCTTATTTTTTGCACCGCCCTCCCACCATCACACACTCTGCTCTCTCTTCCCACATTTCCTCCCTGACTCTTCCACCCTCGCTCCCACCCACTCACTCCCGCATCTTCTGTCCTACACCATCTCTTCCCTCGACCTCACACCCGCCTCTTCCCGCCGGCTCCCACCTTCCACCCTGTCCACTGTTCCTTCTCCTCTGGCACCCCTTCCTACATTCCATTTCCTGCGTCCCTCACTCGTCACCACTACCCTCCCTCTACCCCCTCCCCATCCCACCCACCCTACCCTCCCTCTACCCCCCACCCCACCCAACTTACCCTCCCTCTATCCCCACCCCGCTCACCCTACCCTCCCTCTACCCCTCACCCCGCTCACCCTACCCTCCCTCTAACCTCCCTCTACCACACTCCCCACCGTGACCCACCCTACCCTCCCTCTACGCCCTCCCCACCCTGCTCAACCCTACCCTCGCCTCTAACCACCCCCCACCACGCCCAACCCTACCCTCCATCTACCCCCCCTATCCGCCCACCCACCCTCCCTCTAAACCACTCCCCACCCCGCCCCCCACCAAACCTCCCTCTACCCACCTCCCCACCCCGCCCACCCCTACCCTCCCCTCTACCCACATCCCCACCCCGCCCCTCCCCTACCATCCCTCTACCCCTCCCCCCCCAACCCAACCTAACCCCTCCCTCCTACCCCCTCCCCACCCTGACCACCTACCTCCCTCTAACCCCCATACCCCCATTCAGCCCTCTCACCCCTCCCCCACCTCCGCTCCACCGCTACCCCCCTCAACCTCCCCCCCCCTCCCCATCCGCCTACCCACCCTCTACCCCATCCCCTCTCCCGCTCAACCGCTACACCCCTCTACTACCCGGGGGAGGAGGGGACGGCCCATCCTCTACCCCCTCTCCTCCCTCTCCCACCCCGCTCACCTCTACCCGCTCCATCACCCCCTCCCCACCCGCTCACTCAACCCTCCCTGTACTCCCCTCTTACCCTCCCTCTACCCCCTCCCCACCCTGCCCACACCGCTACCCTACCTCTAACCCGCTCCCCAACGACGCCACCCACCCTACCCTCCCTCAACCCTCCATACCTCCACCCCGCTGACCCTAACCTCCTCTACCCTCCCCACCCCGCTCACCGCTACCACCACCTTCCCACACCCCGCTCACCGCTAGCCTCCATCTACCCCCTCTCCGCTCGCCCACCCTACCCTCCCTCTACCCCCCTACCCCCTACCCCGCTCCATTCTACCCTCCCTCTACCTCCTCCCCCCACCCCGTTCAGCCAATCCCCCTTCCTACCCCTCCGCAACCCGGCCCACCCTAACAAACCCCTTACCCACATACCCCCAAAACCGCCCACCCTAAACTACCCTCTCCCCATCTTCTACATCCAACCTCCGTCTCCTCCCCTTCCCCCTCCCACCATTTCCCACACTCTCCCCGTCGCCCTACCCTAACCATGTACCCCCTCCCCCTCTCCACACACACTCACTTCTCTAAGGTACACCCGGTGCAGTGTGCGGTGTATCGGGGTGTTTTGCTGTCGCGGACAGCCCTGCGTAATGAATATTCCGAGTGGCACTGCGGCCACAATGCCCATCAACGGGACGATCAATGAACATCCAAGTATCGCGGTCCAACATCGACTTAGATCCAGAAGTGCTCCCAGGCGCATGCGCGCTCGTAGGCGCATGCGCGCGCACCGCGTCATGGTGTGATGTAACCACGCCTACTCTCGACACCCAGTATTATTTGTTTTAGATGCTGCCATTATTCAAGTAAATGGATTTCTGCGCGGGCCACTGGACTGCACGCTCTTTCTTCTTTCGATCTCACATGCTTGTGACCTAGTTCCGGTAGTGTTGCTTAATTTGATTTCCGGCTTCTTTCTAAGCTAATTTACCTACATATTATAGTTGATAATCGTAAGGGCGATTTACCATAGTTGCATGCGTTATATTGTTTAGTATATTACATTTCTACGCTCTATTTATGTACTTAAACCATGTATTTGGTATTTAGCCAGTGTATGATCCTCAATAGCCAAATTTGTGTGTATGTGCTGGGTGGGGGTGCGGTCACTAAACAAACTGACAAACAAAACACGACCAACTTTATTCGCTGGGATATGTCGTCAGTGACACCTGTGTTTAGCGAATCATGTGATATACAAACAATATTTCCAACTATAAGTTTTGTGGGTCTCATTTGACTGTCCCTCCAAGAACAGGGCCCCTGTTGTTTTAGGGCTAGGTGCAGATTTGTCATTTCACCAATGGTACTTCTGTAATTCATTCAGATGAAGCTGTATTATACTATATTCTTTTAAATTCGTTTTATTTGTTCTTAATTGTGAATCTGCAGTAAGTACATTTGATTAAAGAATGTATATAACAAAGGACACCGCGCTTGTATATTATATAGACCTAAGTGCTGTTCCCTTGGTGTATACTGATTAACCCCTGATGATATAGTCGTGGTTGTGTTGGTTCTAGCTTGGCTACTGATGGTGGATTCAGGGATAAATAGATAATAAGTCCAGACCCAAAACAAAACACACGGAAACTTGCAGAAATACAATAAGCTGAAGATCCGCAAAATACATAAACAAACAGTGTCATCTAATAATCCTTGAAAATATGCTTGGCAAAAGGAACTGCTATGAAGGTTGCTAACCACATAATAAAACATAAAGGGCTCCATCACGGACTAGCCTTGCCTTAAGCAACTATTCACGACAACTATATTCTTCGTTTAATTTAGAGAAATACACACTTGGTCGCAATACTCGCATTGCATTTGATTCAAGGGGAATGGCTCCTTGTCGCTGCACCCGAACCACTCATGGACCACAGCGCTTTCCCACCCTGTGGCCCTCCTCACTGTTATAAGCGGGCCCACTGCTGTCCTTTGGCACTTCCCAGTGAGCCGCCATAGCAACCACACCACCAGTTTCTTCCGCCCAACCACCCTTCTTCTAGTACTTTAAGACTTTACTTGTGTTACTTCTTAAGCCGGACCTGGACATGTCTGTCCACCTGTTCTGTAGCCAAACTCTTTTCTTGTACCCACATGTCCTTGTTGAGTCATTCCTTATCGAATCATATTCTGAAGGCATTTCATGAAAATAACAGGATATAGGATGAAACGTTAACTGAAAATAAATCTAGTTCATGGTTGTATATCCCACGTGAATGCAAAGAGGCGGGCAGTAATTCTGCAAGTTTAACCCGAGATCATGTCAAGACTATCATGTGAAATTCACCTGCTGGAGGAATACGCAATTTCCATTACTAACCTGCCCTCTGTTAGCCACGGCAAGAACTAAAGTTGTGGGTAAAATTGGGGTATTACATGCTGACAACATCTACAATCATATCAGAATGGCTACCGAATTGCACAGTCATGGCAACTTTATACAGTATAACACCGTTAAACCAAATTTGAAGGTACCCTAGAAATTTGTTTGGATTAACCGATCATTAGTTTAACCAAGCTTTGGCTTTGACTTTGACTTTGACTAAGCGTGTATTGCAAATGTAATATACAATGTATGTGGACACTTTGATTAATGTTTTTGATGTATATACAGTATAACCCCATTAAACCAAGCTCAGTTAAACCAAACGATCGGTTAATCCAAACTTTTGTTGACTGCCCCACAAAATACTACCATTTATCATATAAATATGTTGGTGTGGTCTCAGATGACGTTATAACCACATGAAAGTTTGGTTTAACCGTACTAGAGTGGCTTGGGGTCCGACAATTTCGTTTGGATTAACCGATAATTTGGATTAACCAACTTTGGTTTATATGATAAATGGTAGTATTTTGCCGGGCCGCCGAAAAAGGTTTGCATGAACCAATCGTTTGGTTTAACTGAGCTTGGTTTAACGGGGTTATACTGTAGTACTACCCCATAGGGAGACCAGGCTGCTGGGACTAAGACCCGATTTCCCACTTGGTCACACTGTCCTGACACTGAGCTAACCAGTACTTGCCGTATGCTAGTAATGCTGAGCACCACGCTAGATAGTGACAAGTAACACATCTGTAAGTCATACGTTTGACTCGGCTGGGATTCAAACTCCCAACCTTCACCACAGGAAGCCTTTGCTGTACCAATTGGCCACCATGTACGGTAAAGTTGTGGATAGTAGCTTACTGTACAGCATGATGAAATGAGAATGAGAAAAAAAGTATATTAGTGGATTTCCACCAGAAACCTACCCCCATGATGTCAGTACCAAGTAGGCCTAGTTATTTGATGGTAATACACTATACGATAATGTCCTGACGAAGGAGAAAATAATATTGAAAAGCGACTATGGTTCATGGTTTGGTTAATTCTGGCACCAATTGGGGTCTGTATGCGAATGTGGTATTGCTTAAAAGAGTGTGTGGCAGATTCAGCTGACCGGTTAGTTGGACGGGGTTGTTGTGTGTGGTTTCATGTGTTTGTTCTCCTTGTATATGAATGTTCCAGTTTGTAGCTCAGTGATAGCTTGTTCCTATTCACAGACGGAGGACAGAATTATTGACACGTTGTCCATAGATGGTTTTATGACCTAATTACACTTATATCACTCGTCAGTCACAGCGTCCATCCAAATCATGACACTCATGTCACCCTCAGAACTGACATCACTCACATCACTCAATTCACTCACTACTAGGGGAGAGGTATTGGGGTTTTACGTCCTAGCAATATGTATTATCATATCATAGCTAGTGTCGTCTCGGTCCGGTGCGCAATGGGGGATACTTTATAATGCTGCCCCACTGGGAGTACCATATCAGCATCATGATACAGTACCCCATTCAGCTAAGATGTAGAGCTTTGCCGGGGATTAAAACCACGACACTGCATACGGGAAACGGACGCCCCAGCTACTCAGCCATCCTGTCTGGATCTGACGATTTATATATGCTCTACCCCAGAATGCAGCAGTCAATTTGTGGGAGAAAAAAAGATCAAGTCTCGGCACAACTTACCCAGTACCCTCGCTGTGATAGGATCAATGGAATAAGATATAGACGCTATAGAGGCGCAAACAGGCGGTAAACAAAGCCCATGCACGGAAACAAGAGCATGCGCAGGGAAACAAGAGCATTCGTAGGGAAACAAGAGCATGCGCAGGGAAACAAGAGCATGCACAGGGAAACAAGAGCATCCGCAGGGAAACAAGTGCATGCACAGGGAAACAAGAGAATGCACAGAGAAACAAGAGCATGCACAGGGAAACAAGATCATGCGCAGGGAAACAAGAGCATTCGTAGGGAAACAAGAGCATCCACAGGGAAACAAGAGCATGCGCAGGGAAACAAGAGCATGCACAGCGAAACAAGAGCATGCACAGGGAAACAAGATCATGCGCAGGGAAACAAGAGCATGCACAGGGAAACAAGAGCATGTGCAGGGAAACAAGATCATTTGCAGGGAAACAAGAGCATGTGCAGGGAAACAAGAGCATGCACAGGGAAACAAGAGCATGCACAGGGAACCAAGAGCATGCACATGGACACAAGAGCATGTGCAGGGAAACAAGAGCATGCACAGGAAAACAAGAGCATGCACAGGGAAACAAGAGCATGCGCAGGGAAACTAGAGCATGTGAAAGGAAACAAGAGCATGCACAGGGAAACAAGAGCATGCACATGGATACAAGAGCATGCGCAGGGAAACAAGAGCATGTGCTGGGAAACAATAGCATGCACAGGGAAACAAGAGCATGTGCAGGGAAACAAGAGCATGCACAGGGAAACAAGAGCATGCACAGGGAAACAAGAGCATGCACAGGGAAACATGAGCATGTGCAGGGAAACAAGAGCATGCACAGGGAAACATGAGCATGCACATGGAAACAAGAGCATGCACAGGGAAACAACAGCATCACGGGGAAACAATAGCATGTGCAGGGAAATAAGAGCATGCACAGGGAAACAAGAGCATGCACTGGGAAACAAGAGCATGCGCAGGGAAACAAGAGCATGCACAGGGAAACAAAAGCATGCACATGGAAACAAGAGCATGTGCAGGGAAACAAGGGCATGCACAGGGAAACAAGAGCATTCACAGGGAAACAAAAGCATGCACAGGGAAACAATAGCATGTGCAGTGAAACAAGAGCATGCACAGGGAAACAAAAGTATGCACAGGGAAAAAAGAGCATGTGCAGGGAAACAAGGGCATGCGCAGGGAAACAAGGGCATGCGCAGGGAAACAAGAGCATGTGCAGGGAAACAAGAGCATGCACAGGGAAACAAAAGCATGCACATGGAAACAAGAGCATGCACAGGGAAACAAGCGCATATGCAAGGAAACAAGAGCATGCGCAGGGAAACAAGAGCATGCACATGGAAACAAGAGCATGCGCAGGGAAACAAGGGCATGCACAGGCTGCTGGCAGGCACTGACTGAATATACGGACGCGCTTAGTGAAATGCCGCGGTACACAGAGGGAAATTATGGGACAGGAATGATGGGTGGTGGATGGTGGATGGGTGGTGGGTGGTGAATGGTGGGTGGGGGGTGGAGGGTGGAGGGTGGTGGCGAATGGGTATTTGTGAGCTGGGGTGTGCAGTGTTGGCACATGGCCGGAACATGGGGCCTCCCCCCACACCCCTACTTCACCCACCGACCCACTCCACACACACACACTCACCCCACCCAACCCGCCTTCCTTCTCATATCGTCCACTCGGCTGCACACAGGAATTGATCAGTCTGCAGCTCGCCACGCTTCATTGAACCTAATCACGGCACCACACAGACCACCAGCCACCGGCCCCATCACTTCCCCCCCCCGCCCACACACACATTCAAGGTATGCGGGCTCCACACACACACACACACACACGCACACACGCACTCGCCAAGCACAAGTTACTCAATATATCAACATTAGAGAAGCTAAAGCTTTATTGTCTGCACAGCGCCGTAGAAGCAAGCTGGAACCAATTCCATGCCAATTCGACGTAATACCTCGTCTCGCCGCATATCCTTGTAGCTTCGGGGAAATAAGCCGAGAACTGAACCCCATGGTTTCTACCGGAGCCCCGAGGTCATGCCTGGGGCGCGGGGTGCAGGGGGGAGCCGGGGAGCCAGGGAGCCGGGGTCCCGGGGGTGGGCAGGCTCCTAATTGTAGCCTGCTCCCACCCTGCCCTGCCCCGGTTCAGACCCGGTGGGGGTGGGGTGGGAGGGGGGTGTGTGAGTAGAGTGGAGGCCGTGAAGACCCCCCCCCCCCCCCCCCCATCGTCCCAGGTGACCACCCGGGCGGGTGGCCAACTTGGTAGAGCGCCGGCTTTCCATGCGGAAGGTCGAAAGTTCAAAACCCAACCGAGTTGCAACATCGAGACGCGCCGACAGACACGGGAGGGAAGTAGGTCATGCTCACATATTTTTGTTTTTGTTTCCGCCACGCGTCGACACACATTGGCCGCGCGCTAATAACACTCTACTAAAGGCCGGTGACATTACGACGTTTCTCACCAACGCGCGCTGACGTGTTGCCTTTTTCGGCGAAACGTCGGCACGCGTCGGGAAGCGTTACGCGCGCATTACGCGAGCATTACGCGCATGTCACGCGCGCGTTACGCGTGCGTTACACCGCGTAGGTACACGTCGGTACATTTTGGCGCGCGTCGGTGTGCATCGGCGTGCGTCGGCGCGCGTCGGCATACGTCGGCATGCACACAACTTTCGACGCGCCCCAACGCATGCCGACATGTCGGTGCGGACGTTTTGGGGACGTTTGGGGACGTTCCGGATGTTCCGGGACGTTCCAGACATTCTGGGGTCATCAGAAGCATGTGGACATCGCTGGAATAACGTTATACGCACGCTAGGCAGACGTTGCCACACGTTGCGCCAAATGATTGCTTTGTTGTTTTACACCTACCAACATCTAAGGTCATATCAGGACGTCATGCCAACCTTTAATTTTTTTTGGCCACGCGCGTCGACACGCATTGGCCACGCGTGATGTACGTGCCGCGTGGACGCAGGACTTTCTCCCAACCCGCTGACAAGTTGAACGTGTCTCGATGCGTTGCATATTTTGCACGCTGGCGGCACACCGGTAAGAAACGTCGTAATGTGACAGGGCCAGAACACGCTGCGCTGCGTCGAGTTCTCCCCAAAACGCCGAAAAGTTGAACGTGTCTCGATGCGTTGAAGTTATTTTGCGCGCTGCCGGCGCGTCGGTGAGAAGCGTCGTAATGTGACAACCCCATTAGAATTTAACCCACGCTTCAACCCCCCCCATACACACACACACCCTCAGCCCCACCTGCCCCATGAACAGAGACTCTACATACCCTCGGCACCTTTCGCCCCTTAACCCCCGCATAACCCTAGGCAGCCCCCCCCCCCCTCCCCACTCCCTCTCCTGCCTCATCACTCCTCCTGCACCCCAATCCACCTACCTTACAAAAAGTGCCAACAGCTGCCTACCGGCCAGATACCCACACACCGGTAAATAAAGTTAAATATAAACTCATCACTACCAACAAGTACAAATATCACAGTGCAGTATCCACAATGTAAGTATTTATTTACATATGGACTCCTTTTGGCTTTGTTTGTTGTTTGGTTGTTCAGAGAATTGGATGGCGATTGGTTGGTGTGAGATGTGGTTTCACTTTCGCTGACTGTGAGGCATTGGTGAGCCGGGCTCTCTTGTCATACATAGTGCGGGTGAGCAGCTCGGGGGGTGTTGTACGGCTGGGAGTAGAGGTCAGTCGGCGTCCGGAACCAAGGTAGAAGACAGATGACCAATGGCCAGCTGGCAGAATGTCACTGACTGATAACATACATGCGCCGAAGGCCGGGGCGCAGGGACCGGGCAGAGCGGGGCAGGTGTGTGTGTGTGGGGGGGGGGGGGGGTGACGGCCGCCCCTTGAAGCAGCTCCCGGCGACCGGGACGAATGGTGGCCGGGTCAGGCAGCAATTCATAGTGAGCTGCTCCTGACCACCTAACCCAGCCTCTGCTCCCACGTCACCTGGAAGTGGGGCCAGCATGACGTTGGCAACCCCTCACCCTCAACTCCCCATCTGGAACAACTCCCCATCTCGATCTCCTATCCTCCCTCTCCTCTCTCCTCACCCTCAATTTCACATAACACCGCCACGTCACAACAGAGCCTGTTATCTAAAACTAGCGAGGGGGGGACAACCCTTATATGTCTCCTGTCGCTCCCGTCGCTCCCGTCGCTCGCGTCGCTCCCGTCGCCCCCGTCGCTCCCGTCGCTCCCGTCGCTCCCCTCCCTCCCCTCCCTCCTCTCGCTCCTCTCCCCTCCTCTCCCTCCTCTCCCTCCTCTCCCTCCTCTCCCTCCCTCCTGACAGGCATACCTCACTTCATACTAAACCTCCTCTGAACCTGCCTTCCCACCCCTTCCAGCCACCACCCTCCCTAATGTACATTCAGCATTGCCCACTGGTCCTCCCAGCCCCATCACTGGACCAGCCTTCCCGCTCCGCTCCGCCCTCCACACCCCCCCTCACCTCCGGACCTCCCCACCCCTCCCTCTCGCCGTCCGGCCCTCTCCACCCCAGATCCTGCCAATCCCCCGCCAGTTCCATCCCATCTCTGCTCCTCCCCCGCCTCTCGCCTCTCCGCCTCTTCTCCTCCCGTCCCTCGCCACCCCTCCCTCGCCTCTTCACTGCCCCCCCGCCCATAGCAATGACAGCAGCCCCTCGCCTGACCCTCCGTCCGCCCTCTGCCCCTGCCCGCCCTCCCCCCTCCACCCCCCCATCCCGCCCGGCCATGTTTCCCTGTGAGCAGCGTGGCTGACTTCAAAGCGCGTACAAGCTGTCCGTTTCCCCCCAACTACACCCAGTGAGCAGCTCCCTTTTCACACATTGCCGCCCCCTTTATCTCCGCACACCACCTTCTCACCTCCACCTCCCGGCCAGTGAAGAGCTCTGCTGGTGTTCCATTGACACGGCCTGCTTAAGGAGGCTCCCCTGCCAGTCCTTCTTAGTCTCCATCCCCCAGCAACATCCCGCTGTGTTAGCAACTCGACTGCTTCCAACCGGACCAGAGCAGCTCGGCGCAGTGGCCGAATCGGTAGAGCGCGGACCTCGCGTGCGGAAAATCGGGAGGTCGGTTCCTGTTCGAGTCAAATCAATGCCTTATAAAATTGATACCTGTCGCTTCCTAGCCTGGCGCTCAGCATTAATAGGATATGGCAAGGACTGGTTAGCTCAGTATCAGGATAATGTGACTGAGGGGGATATCGTATCATGGTGCCAGTGGACTGATTTCCCTGTGGGGCAGCACTATAAAGTAATCATGAGTGCGCACTGTCATAAGTCGGTACCCGTCCTGATATGAACTTAGATGTTGTCAGGACGTAAAACTCCAACAACCCCCATGCTCTGCTGACCAACTCGCCCGGCGAGATCAGACACAATGTCTTATTTGCTCCACATGTCACGTCTACATGATATCACTCCTATCGACTGATCACTGACTAAGAACTACACCTAGCCCCACCCCACCCCTTGCCCACCCCTTCCCCATCACACAACACCCACCACCCGTTACCGTCTCCCACCAACCCCGACCCACCATCAGCCACCCACCACCGGCCCCTCCTTCCATCCCGGTTCAAGGACATGGCGACACAATATGCTTGCTATTTCAGAGTATTGCATGTACGGACACAAGCGCTGCCAAAGTCACCTGTCAATAGTAATCGCATTATAATAACTGTTGTAAACTGTTAATACCTCTAGTGGGACGACAACCCCTGTCAACTGTTAACTGTCAACCATCACACCCACTACCAACCGAGCTCACTCTTACCTCAATAATCGCAGTTGACTATTTATGTATACAAATTGTATATACACTAAAAGCTCTCTAAAACGACCGTTCATGGGACCGGCTTTAAATGGTCCATTTAGGGAGGAGGTCCGTTTAGGGATTTTCTTTTATTGTTACAATGGTATTGTATGGGCAATCATTTGGGACCCAAATAAAGCGATCGATATAGGGCAGTGGTCGATCTGTGGAGGTAGTCGGATAGAGAGGTTTTACTGTATTGTATATATATACATATACATATACACGTTGTACCATTATACTTATTGGGAATGTCAACTGTCACTCGCTCCATCATAACTGGTGTCAGTTATGAACTGCCATTCCAACTATTTACACCATCAATGATATCAACTGTCACTAGCAGCAGTTGACCAGCTGTCAACTTTCAACTAACAAAACCAATTAAGTCACCCAGCGCCCAGTGTAGCGTAATTAGGATATCGGTCCGATGTCAGCACCTGTATCGACGCGATATCGGAGCAGGAAGGTACATATGAATCATAAACAATGATTGTTGCAGTGACAACAATCCCTTAACCGTATGCCTTAGGGACCTCCCGGCCAGTGAAGAGCTCTGCTGGTGTTCCATTGACACGGCCTGCTTAAGGAGGCTCCCCCTTTTCAGATGCGATTTTCACCATCAGGAATATGTCATTGGGATGAGGTTACGTATCGAGGTAGATGCGATGCCTATACGACAGCAGGCTTTGCTGATATATATATACGTTGAAAAAGTTATACATTTTCTGGTGTGGACTTTTTTCTTCTAGATGTTCTAAACCAGCGTTTATCAAACTTGTTTTACTGTGACCCACAGCAAGAACTGCATTTTGTATTACGCCTCACTTGCTTGTTTTTTTGTGGATTTCTTTTCTGTTTATCATGACCCAATTAATGTATTAACAAACAACACCTGCTCCGAACTGTCCCGAGCTGCCCCTCGAATTCTTCCGAGATCCTCCGAGCTGATGCGACTGAATCGCGCTAAGTTTCACGAGCTCCTACCCCGGACTGCTCCGAATAGCTTTGAACATGTTCGAGCAGCCAGATCTGCTTTGAGCAGATCCAAGCAACCCAGAGCTGCTCAGAGCTGTGCTGAACATTTGGGAGCAACACCAGCTGCTCAGAACAGCTCTGACAATTTCGAGCTGCTCTGAGAACCTCCTAGCTGCTCTGTACTACTCTGAGCTGTCGGAGCTGCTGGGAGCTTTTCCCAAATTCTCCCAGATTCTACGAGCCTCTCCGAGATTCTCCTAACTGCTCCGAGCTGCTCCCAGTTTCTCCGAGTGTTGCGCTCTAGGTTGGCGCGCTGTGGCCCGGTCCGTAATCTACGACGCCGTCGGAGCGGGGCGAGGGACACGACGGCGTTAGGTCGACAGGACACGCAATCTGCCCCTGAGCGCCGTGAATGCTTGCTGTGTACTGGCACAGAAAGCAAAAGACAGGCCAGGAAAAGTGGTAGGCACTAAACAGAAAAAATAGGGAAATTAGCTCTCCTAAGTATTAAGGAAATCACCTGGGTATGTGTAATGGCACAAACCAACACAGAAGTGGACAGGCCACGGTCCTGCAACTGATCCACCCTGAAATACAAAATGACTAGGGAAGCAACACAGCCATCACACCTGGCTGCAGTCCTAAAGGGTCCGAGTGTGTTCTAGCACACAAGTGCACTATCTAAGGACAGGGTTTAGGTGAAAGGATGCTGTAACAAATAACAAAAATCTGAATGGAACGGGATCCTCTCCCACAAGCCTGCATGTCACCCAAGTAGATGTACATAGTAGGCTAAGGTATCATTACTCAGACTAGACAAAAAAAAACTGGAAAATTACAAAAAAACTAACATAGGCTATTAATAACAACCAAAATTGCAGAAGGCTGACCCGAGCAGACACAGGTAAACACTCCTGGGCAAAGGAACAGATCAAGACAGCACCACAGCTGTCCAGCGTTGAAAACAAGCACCCTGACAGGAGCTTATACGTTATGGGCAGAGTAAATACCTCGTCAATAAAAAATAAAAAAATAAAATAAAAAAATTATCTCTGAAAGCCATATTCGACGAGCCGCCATACGATATGACCCAGCCCCATACATTGACTCTGCCCTCCCACCTCCTCCCTCCCCACCCTCCCCCTCCTCCCTCCCCCACCCTCCCCGACAGGTGGCCGCTTCACCAACCATGGGTCTAATTGCCAGAGGCATCCTCGTAGGAGTCTCCCCAAACACCCACTACACCCACACCCATACCCCCTCCCCCCCACACCATTCAAACATAACCTCCAATTTCCAATGAGGGTCGCATGGCTCGGGGTATATATTTTGCACCGTGGATATTTTAGTTTTTTACTCTAGTGCTGGAGATCCGTTCCGCCGGATTTATTTGGGCTGGCAGCAGACCGCTGCTAGAATTATGCGCATATGCAAAAGGTTTTCAGGGCTTGGAAGTAAATGTATCAATTATAGCGCCCGCCAGTAAATCACCCACTTATATACCCGATACAACGGGCACTCCTTTAGTGTATGTCACGTGATTGTATATCGGACGTGGCAGTAGTCGATAGTAAACCCCCAGCCCAGGTTCCACGCCCCCTCCTCCCCTCCCCCACTCCCCCACTCCCCTCCCACACACGCTCCAAGCTCACATCACCCCACTTCCAGCGCTTTCCATAATTCAGACTAGGCACTCGGCTGGTGGCAAGTGGAAAGCGAGTAGTATGTAGAAATGGCAGTCGGAAGATGGCTCCACGCCGTGGTATGGAACCTTTAAAGGGGCATGGGATACAGCAACGGGACCAGAACTGCGCTCCAACACATACACTCTAGCACAGCTGTGCATCACTAGTCTGTAGAGATGGCTGAATATCTGCCTGGAGAGTGACAGTGTTCTACAGTGAGGTTACACGGTATGCGGTGGCAGAATCGGTAGAGCGCATGTTTCCCGTGCGGAAGGTCGGGAGTTCGAATCCCAGACGTGTCAAATCAATGACTTATAAAATTGATACTTGTCACTACCTAGCCTGGGGATCGACATTAATGTAGCAGTCACACTACGACGACAAGCGGCCACGACAGCTCTGCAACAGCGAATTCCGGTCTGTCATCGATTGTCGTCGATTGTCGCGCAGTTGTCGCGCAGGAGTCGCCGCGACCCCTCCGCGGCAGGTCCAGTTTCTCCACTATTGCTCGATGGTCGCCGAGTTGTCGCGGGGATTTTGGACATGTTGAAAAACTTCGACGACAGCCGAGGTTGCGGCACTGTCATGGCACTGTCGCGGCACTGTCGCGGCACTGTCGTGGCACTGTCGCGGCACTGTCGCGGCCCTGTCGTCTTGTCGTTAAGCTGTAGTTGCTTCTCTCTCCATGTATGTGTCTATGTGTGTCTATGTGTGTCAGACACCGTTTGCACCGTCCCCAGAGAGCGTGTATATAAACAGATGAGAAGGACAACTCCCATACTAGAGCATGTAACAGCTGCCAACTGTGGCGCTCCAAGTGGTGGTTGTTGAACAGCTTAAGCATATGGGCAAACCTCAAGGCATTTTCAATGGCAGTGAGCAATCTTCATACAGAAAACATTAAATATCTCTAAAACTACAACACCTAGAAACAAACTGATTGGAATACACATAGAAAACATGTTTACCAACGAGATTATATTAAATTGATATGGTTAGGCTTCTGGATTTCTATTAATTTTGAATAAAACTGACGTTTTTCACTACGCGTACGGCAAACTCAAGGCATTGTCAATGGCCTTGAGCAGTCTTCGTACAGAAAAAGTGAAATATCTCTAAAACTACACTACATAGAAACAAATGGTTTGGAACACATATAGAACACATATTTAACAATGAGACTATATTAAATTCACATGGCTAGGGTTCTGAATTTCTATTAATTTTGAATAAAATACACGTTTTGCACTACACGTATGGCAAACTCAAGGCATTGTCAATGGCGGTGAGCAATCTTCATACAGAAAACGTTAAATATCTCTAAATCTACACCACATAGAAACAAACCGCTTGGAAGACATATAGAAAACATGTTTACCAAAAGGATTATATTAATTTGATAAGGTTAGGCTTCTGGATTTCTATTAATTTTGAATAAAAACAAATGTTTTGCATTGAGCGTACTGGCAAACTCATGGCTTGTTCAACACTGACCGCCAGGAACGCCACTGTAGCCTGTGTTACCGTTTTTCGCGGGAGTTGTCCCTCTCATCTGTTTATATACAGGCTCTCTGCCGTCCCATTCTTCATATTTCATATTTCTCATCAAGACTGCTTCCTAACAGGTCCGCCGCATAAACCTACATGTTTGCACCGTCCCATTCTTCATATTTCTCCTGAAGACTGCTTCCCCACTTGCTGTCCGGACCGCACTTCATCCACACCTCTCTCTATCACCTTTCTGCCGGCCTGGCACCTCCTTGATATGTCTGAAAAGAGTTCCAGGAGAGGGTGCCCGCCGGCATTTTCACTTTCTACTCTTACTCTGTCTGTGTCTATGGCCCGCCGGATGGTCACCATAGGGCAGATAGGCACGGTCCTTTGACTCAACTCTCCTCATTTCTCTTTCCTAGATTCTTCCCATTTGATTTCTCCCAGGCTCACTTCTTCCCCTAACCAGGGTTGTGTTCTTGGGTGGGGCCCTTGACCTATTACGATTTCTCTGTCTGGTTCTTGTTGCTGGAACGACCGCTGCTCCCACCTTTGCCCGCCTTCCTCAAAACCCTGCTGACCGGATACAAGTGCTACACTACACTACACACACCATACAGCTCTACTACATACCGGCATGGAGAGATCCGCTGCCACCCAGCGCCCCGGCATCACTACGTCGTGAAGGATGTCCCAGCCTTCATAACACTTCCTCTACGAAGACCACTTCCCCTACAGAAGACAAGTCTTCAAACCAAAGATTGGGCCGATTTATCGGAGCCTCTCTATAATGTTGCAGTTCTGCAACCGGTAACCGTCGTAAGGTTACGAACACCCCATGAATGACTGCTTCCTAACAAGACCGCCCCATAGTCTAACACAGATGTTTGTACCGTCCCATTTCTTTATTATAACCAAATTGGTCGTAATGCGAAGCATTACGTTTGATGCGAGGGAAGGGAGAGACCCTCCCCCGCCGCTGTGGCGCTCCCTACTCACCTCGGCCGAGCCCCGGCTCGCCCCCCCCCCCCTCTCCTGCCAGTCCTTTGTTCTGGCGCTCACGCCTCACCCGACGCCCGCTGCTCGCACATCCCACCCTCCCCCGGGCCGCCAGCATTCGCACCTCACCGCCTGCCGCCCCTTATAAGGCCGCCCGCCGGCCCTCCTCAGGCACTCACCTCCCTGCCGTCTTCTGCTACCCTTCACTTTTTCCTGTTTGGCCTACGCCTCGGATCGCTGTCCCACACCAGCATCTACTACAAACATGCCGCAAGGAAAAGGACGAGGATGGAAGGGGTCCCGGGCCGCCCCTCGGACCCCGGGGCCAGCTGCGCCGCCCCGGAGGGACGAGTCGCCCGCCTCGGTCTCGGCCTCCCCCCCGGCACCCTCGGACCGTTCCTCGGGCGCCGAGACCTCTTCAGTGCTAGAGGCTATCCAGCGGATGCAGCTAGAGCACCGGCAGGCCAACGAGGAGCACCGCCAGGCCAACGCCGAGCACCGGCAGGCCACTGCCGACCTCCACGCCCGGATCGACCACCTCAGCGCCAACGGAACCCGGCCCGCGCCAGAGGCGCCCCCGCCGGCCGCATCAACGCCTCGGGCGCCTGCCACCTCCGCGGCCCGGCCCCCGCCGCCGCCGCAGGCGGCCCTCCCCGGAGCAACACACCCGGAGTACAGGAGGTACCGCCACCTCCTTCCCCAAGTGCAGCCCGTCCCGTCGCTGGCCTACCAGGAGGAGGAGACCCACCCCTGGACGACCGTCCGCCACTACTCTGAGGCGGTCTTCACCGCGATCGCGGACGGTACCCTCCCCCACGGTTGGCACGACCCAGTAGCAATAAACCTCCTGCGACTGGAGTCCCTCGCCATGCCCCCCCACTCCACCTCCACCCAACCACGCTCCGCCGACCCTGCAAAGCCCCGCCCTCACTCCCGCGCCCACACCGACACACGCGTGGCCTACAGTAGGGAGACCCACGGCCCACTCTGCTACCCATGGAACCGGGACCCCAACTCCTGCACCCACGCAGGCCCGGGGGAGGTCCATGGCCAGGGGGCCTCCAAAGTGCTCCACGCATGCGCATACTGCGCCAATGTGCGGAAGGTACTCACTAGGCACAGTGAGGACGCCTGCTTAGCAAAGCGCGCCCGGGCAGCGGCTCCCGCCTCGCCGGATTTTTAGGGAGCCGGCACCTCCAGCCCGGCACGGAGGCCCCAGACCGGCCCACCCACCCCATCAAAGCCGCCCACCACACTGCTACCAGCCCTCCGGACACCACCGCCCACCCACCCGAGGCGCGGCCTGCCCGCCGCCTCGGCGCCGCCGTGCCCTCCGGCAACCACCCCCGCCTCGGGCCCCAGCGCCCCCTCAGTAAGGCTCCCATCGCCGCCCGGCGCCAGTCGCCCGCCACCCTCGACCCAGACATCCACCTCGACCCAGGCGAAACCGCCTTCCTCTGCCCCCCTGACCCCACCGACCCCCCCACCGACCCGCCCCACGACCCCCCCCCCACCGCCCGCGACTTCGCCGCCCCCCTAGCCCGCCCCCGCCGCACCTCCTCCCCCGACCCCTGCCCTGACCGCCACCTCGGTACTACCAAAAACATCGGCAACCACCGCCCAGTCGGGCCCCAGCGGCCCCTCAGTAAGGCTCTCACCACCGCCCACCGCCACCAGCCCGCCACGGACCACAGCCCAGCCCAGCCCAGTTTGCCCGAGGCGCGGCCCGACCGCCGCCTCGGCACTGCCGACCTCATCGGCAACCACCTCCAAGTCGGGCCCCAGCGCCCCCTCAGGAAGGCTCTCATCGCCGACCAGCGCCATTCGCCCATAAAAGAACACAGCCCAGCCCAGCCCAGTTTGCCCGAGGCGCGGCCTGACCGCCGCCTCGGCACCGCCGACCTCATCGGCAACCACATCCCTGTCGGGCCCCAGCGCCCCCTCAGTAAGGCTCTCATCGCCGCCCGGCGCCAGTCGCCCATCACCGACCACAGCCCAGCCCAGTTTCACAAGGAACCCTCAGGCCACAGCCCAGCCCAGCCTCAGAAGGAACCCTCAGACCACAGCCCAGCCCAGCCTCACGGAGAACCCTCCTCCGAGGGCACAGCCGCCGACCACGACACCACCGTCATCAACCCGCCCGACCCGACCCCGACCCACCCAGCCCTGAGGAGTTCGCCGGCCGACCTCCTCACCCGATCCCTCCAAGGGGCGGGCCTCCCTTTATTTTGGCCGCCCGCCCCTTGTCGACCTACCCCGCACCCCGCACCTCAGACCACACAGCTCAGCCTCACGAGGGACCCTCTCCAGACAATCCAGCCGCCGACCTTAAGGCTCTACCCTCACGACCCTCCTCTCACCCAGATCTCCGGCCCCCACCTCGGGCGCCCCGCGCCCCCGCCTCGGGCGCGCCTCGAGCCCTCTCCTACTATTTGGTGGAGGGCTCCTCGGCACCCGCTCACTCCACTGACAAATAGCCTGGCATCCGGACTTACTGACTCTCTCCTGCTCCTTATGGGCCTCTCTGCTCCTTCCTGGGAGCCCCTCATCATTCTTCTTACCGCCATTGTTCTATTTACCACTGTGCATTTATCTCTTATTTCTTGTACCTACACACCACTGTGCATATATTTCATCATTTGTATGTACCTACACTTTCCACTGCATCTATTTCATTATGTATGTACCTAACATGTTTTCCGCTGAGGCGTGTAATAAACGCGCCTTTCTTCCACCCCCGCCTTGTTTCTTCCTTCTCGCGCATCGGTCGTAATGCGAAGCATTACGTTTGATGCGAGGGAAGGGAGAGACCCTCCCCCGCCGCTGTGGCGCTCCCTACTCACCTCGGCCGAGCCCCGGCTCGCCCCCCCCCCCCCTCTCCTGCCAGTCCTTTGTTCTGGCGCTCACG
>JASIRB010001784.1:0-49138 GCA_030323885.1 Branchipolynoe longqiensis | reverse complement strand
TTTGCACTATGTTCAGTACATATGCTGTACACTATGCAGCATAGGCTGCTCCCCCACTTTCTTTTATGTTCAGAATGGGTTGTGCTGCACACAATGCAACACATTCCACTTCCACTATGTACAGATGAAATGCGACCACTCCGACGGCTGGAAGACCAGTGCCCCGGCGCTGACAAAATATGTATTCAGATGAATAAAAATATTTACCAAAAAAAAAACCCTCGCATACCACCTAACTGGATCAATAGCTTCAAAACGCCCGCATATATGAGATGCGGGGACCCACAAATACGGGATTTCAGACATGGGTTAAAGCTAGGCTCCGCATCAATCCCTGGACCAATATTGTGTTGAACTGACTTATATATTCACAGTATCTGACTTATATTCAGAGACCGTCTATATATCTATGTTCGCCTAACCAAAACTGGCACTCCACCAGTCATCTACTGGTTCACTCATGTCAAACTCACACTGGCACTCCACCAGTCATCTACTGGTTTGATTGTGCCTAACCAAAACTGACACTACATCAGTCATCTACTGGTTTGCTCATGTCAAACTGATACTGACACTCCACCAGTCATCTACTGGTGGGCTCATGTCAAACTGATACTGACACTCTGCCAGTCATCTAGTGGTTTGGGGATGTCAAATAGATACTGACACTCCACCAGTCATCTACTGGTTAGTTCATCCCTAATCAAAACTAACACTCCACCAGTCATCAACTGGTTTGCTCATGTCAACTGATATTGACACTCCACCAGTCATCTACTGGTTACCTCATGCCTAACTGACACTGACATTGACACTCAAACAGTCATCTACAGGTTTGCTCATGTCAAACTGACACTAGCACTCCACCAGTCATCTACTAGTTAGCTCATGCCTAACTGACAGTGACACTGACACTCCACCTGTCATCTACTGGTTTGCCCACGCCTACCTGACACTGACACTCCACCAGTCATCTCCTGGTTTGCTCATGCCTAGCTGACACTGACACTCCACCAGTCATCTACTGGTTTACTCATGCCTAACTAACACTGACACTCACCAGTCATCTACTAGTTTGCTCATGCCTAACTGATACTGATACTCCACCAGTCATCTACTGCTACTAGTTAGCTCATGCCAAACTGACACTGACCCCCCCCCACCCCCCACCAGTCATCTAGTTGTTTGCTCATTTCAAACTGATACTGACATTCCACCAGTCATCTACTGGTTAGCTCATGTCAAACTGATACTCACACTCCACCAGTCATCTACTGGTTAGCTCATGCCTAATCAAAACTGACACTCTGCCAGTCATCTACTGGTTTGCTCATGTCAAACTGATACCAACACTCCACCAGTCATCTACTGGTTTGCGCATGCTCTATACTGACACTGACATTCCATCAGTCATCTACTGGTTTGCGCATGCTCTCTGCTGACACTAACACTCCACCAGTCATCTACTGGTTGGCTCATGCTCTATACTGATACTATATATATTTATTTAACCGGAATGCTTTTATATATATCATTCAAAGCCCAGTAATTGTGATTCAATGTTGCGGGAATTTTCTGACCGGAAGTGCCTCTGCCCATGTCACGTGATCATGTTGTTCGGTGTTAGCGGTGTTTGGGTCGGTGTTAGTGGTGTTTGGTGTTACAGCCTGACACCGTTTAGCTATCACCAAGGTCGGGAACTGTGTCAAGCGGTATGCAGGAGCGCGTAACACTTTCATTATAGCTGAACGTGAATTTATTTATAGATTTGGGAAATCCCTCTGCGTCTCTAGCCATATATTAGGCTCAAATCTATTAAATGCTATCATATTTAACAGAATTACATACGCAATAAGTGAAATTTCATGAAATTAACCCTAAATTCGAAGCAATATTAATGCTGCCGCTGCGTTGGCGGTGATATTAATATTTTCGAATTGACGAATGTAAACTAAACAAATCGCCGCCGCCGCCGCCGCTGCCGCATCGACGTCGCTTTCCATACTGGCGGCGGTGGCAGCGTTAATCTCGCTTCGATTTTAGGGTTAATTTAATAAAATGTCACTATTTGACTATGTAACTCTGTTAAATATGACAGCATTGAATAGATTTGATACCTAACACCGCCTGTAAACCAGCTATTTTTCTGGTTTAGCTTAACCTAGTATAAGCTTCTGGTGGTAGCCCTATCACTGACTCGTGCATGCCACTTTTCGCCGCTAAACGGGGAATTCCCGCCAAACACCGTTTTGGCTCGCTAACACCGCGTCATGCATATGGCCCCAGTTATCAGCGGAAATGGATGCTTCGTGTTGGCATGGTTTCAATGCCGCGTTGCGTGGCATTGTGTCGCCACTGCATTCATGGTTTATCCAGAGAATGGCCAGCAGTGATACGCTATCAGTTTGAATACCACGCCATACTAATGTGCCCACCGGCCGCGATGGCCTAATCGGTAGAGCCCTGGTCTTGCATGCGGAAGGTCGGGAGTTCAGTTCCCGGTCGAAGTCAAACCAATGACTTTAAAATTGATACTTGTCGCTTCCTAGCCTGGCACTTGACATTATTCGGATAGGACAAGGACTGGTCAGCTCAGTGTCAGGATAATGTGACTGAGTGGGTTATCGGATCATGGTGCCAGTTTAGCAGGAAATCACAAATCCCTGGAAATCGCACACTCCGGGGTTTGCGATTTCCTAGGAAATCACAACCCCCCCCCACTGGAAATCGCTAATCCTCCATGCTTTGTAGCATTTATCACTCCAAGCATGGCAGCTATAGGTTTGATTTTGAACTTCTACCAGATCTGGGGGGGATCAAATGGATTCAAGGAGGATCAAGATGGATTAATCCTAATGAAAACATCTTTGCGATAGTCCAGTTCATAAGTCGGACCGCACATGCGCTGAAAACGGTAGCCTGGTCCCCTGGCCTTTATTCATGTCAGCCTCATGTAGGATAATGATACAGATAGTTATACTGGCTTTTCTTAATGATATAGTCTAGTATCTTTGAGAAAAATGTACCTGTTCCCCTATCCTTCATATGAGTGATCGCAGTGAATATGGCCCTTGATTTGACGGGGATGAAATTAGAAATAATCAATTAATCCATCTTGTGAGAGATCCCCCTTATATAAAAATAAATGTGGCGTAATCATGCTTACATAAATACAATTTTTACAATAGACCAGTTCATAATTCCAGCGTCACGGTGCTTTGTGGGAATTTTAAAAGCAAAACAAAACTGCACAAAGCACATGTGCTTGCTTTAAGACAACCAAACATGGCGGGTTTGCGATTTCCAGGGTGGATACGTGATTTCCTAGGAAATCACAAACCCCCTATGCCTATATATGGTATGGGGGTTTGCGATTTCCTAGGTAATCACAAGTGAGGGTTTGCGATTTACAGGGTTTGCGATTTCCTGCTACACCGGCAGCCTGATTTCCTAGTGGAGCAGCGCTATAAGGTTACCATGAGTGCGCGCTGTCACAAGTCGGTAGCCGCTCTGATATGACCTTAGATATTGCTAGGATGTAAAACAACAACAATGTACCCATGATGCATTCGCCTATTTTGTCAATAACCGATTATCATGCAGTGCGGGTGTTATTGTTTTTGGATGTTCTTTTTTAAAATAATTTTTTGTAAATGGGTTTCATTGCGCTTTAAGTTGAGTTGCATTATATTTAAAGTTGCAAAGTCTGATGAAAACATCAAATCTCCAAAACAAAAACAATTACCTAGATTTGATTTTGCGTGTCTAACTTAGATACTGATGCACTTATTACGCATGTGTCGCCACATAGAAGGGAACACTGAGGCAATTTATTTGAACCGGTTACTGCAGAAGCCAATGGTGTCTGCGTTTTGGTGTGCTTGACAGAATTAATCTGGCACGTTTGCACTTCAAATATCTCCAAAGTTAGCGATTCAAAATAAAAGTCACTTCAAACTAAAGTAAGGTTGGTTATAACGATCAACCTGATATATTTATCTCAGAAATTGGCAGAAACTCAAAACCATCGGACTATGCAACTTCAACCACAAACATGTAGTAAGGTACGTTAGTAAGTAAGGTCACATTATCCTGACACTGAGCCAACCAGTCCTTGCCCTATCCTAATAATGCTGAGCGCCAGGCTAGGAAGTGACAAGTATCAATTTTTAAGTCATTGGTTTGACTCGACCAGGATTCGAACACACAAACTCATGGGTTCGGAATCTCCCAAAACAGGAGATGGACGCTCTACTCATTCAGCCACACAGTCTGTTTTTTTGTGTGTTTTTTTTGCCTAAGGGTGAAACATGGAGGCCACCAAATTATTGTGTATTTGTGATATATGCCTATATATATAACATTGCAGACACTCCAAAGCATCAGATTATCCACCTCAAAGTAAAAAAAAGCCTACTGTCAAAATATTCGGATTTTCAGTTTGGAATTATATATTGGCAGAGAGCATAATTATCCTCGGGCGACACCAAGGTTATGTAATAGAAAAGCAATGGGTGCCCCACTCGCTGTGTGACATATTATTAGGCTATGTGAAATATATGTTAATACATAGTTCCCGAGATTATGACGAGATGTTCCTATATAATAGCCCTGTCACACTACAACGTATCTCGCCAGCGTGCCACCAACGCGCAAAATCACTTTTAATCGTCGAGACACGTCAAACTTGTTGGCGTCAGCGCAACATATTGGTAGCGTGTTTTGGCACGCCGTCCTGATTTGACCTTAGATGTAGCTAGGAGGTAAAACAACAACAAATTGTTTAAGCAACAGTTTGGCGCAACTTGTGGAAACGACCCTCACGCACATGCGGCCTAGTGGAAAAAAAGTATACGTACCTCTAATGCGCTTCTAACGTGTCTCGACGTCCTCTTAACTTCCCCATAACATCGCCATAATGTTCGCACCCACACGTTGACGCACATTGTCAGTCGTCGAAAGTTTTGTGCATGCCACGACGCGCGCCGGCATTGCTCGACGACCGTCGCTGTCAATCAAAGTGTACCGACGTGTACCAACGCACGCCTAACGCGCGCCTAATGCGTGGGTAATGCTTCCCGACATGTCCCGACGTTTCGCCAAAAAGTGACACACGTCGACACATGTCGACGTGCGTTGGAGAGAAATGTCATAATGTGACAGCACCATAAGAGACAGTTAATGTTTGGTGAAATGTTCCCTCTATTCACCAGTAAGGGTGCAAGTGGAGGAGAAGGACATTTATAATATATATATATTTATTGTAACTGTCTGCAACTACCTGTTACCACAGGGCCGATGGGCAAGCACACCTGCCATTCTGCATACATTATGGACACCACCTAAAGCTGGGGTTGAGTGACAGCTACCCATATTGGGGCCTCGCCCCCCAGGCTGTAGAGGGTGCATGATTGACTTGCTGTGGGAGGCCCAGTCACCTGCGCCCCTTTGCCCCACCTGACCACACAAGCCTCATTCTGATATTGATTATCCTATACACACTGCTCCAGACACTCTGGCCGGAAGACTTCTGGATGGACTCTTGAAGCGAACACTCTACTCCTGACTCTTGAGTGAGACACACTCTGCTCTTGGGCAGGAACCCAGACACTCTGTCTGATGCTCCACCTTTCATATACAAACTGAGCTGTGTGCAACAACCATGGGACTCTGGTTCAATGGGCTGTAGGCACTGAGTCATATACATAATAAAGAGAGTAATGAGGCTTTGTGTGGATAGAAGATAAGGGGTCAGGGTGATAGGTCACTAGGAGGTGAACAGGAGTTGATGCCAATAAAGCACAACTTCTTCACTGTCAATCTTGCGTGACTTGTCTTCCCTTTCTGCCTTATGAGAGATACAGAAGATATATTACAGATGAGTTTGTTGGAGAGGGGCATCTGGGGCAATATGCATGGAGCAGTGTTAGAGGCGTGTGGTGTTATCCCTCTAACACTGGGTAGATATCACCATTTATCAGCGTCGTCGAGAACTATGTCACGCGGTATGCATGGCAGCCTAAACGGTGAGTGATAGCTAAACGTGAATGTATTTATAGATTTGGGAAATCCCTCGATTTGACAATATGAATAATGCCGCTAATGCTGCGGCTACATTAATATCGGTTCGAATTTAGGGTTAAATTGATAAGATTTCACTTATTGCGTATGTAATTCTGTTAAATATGACAGCATTTAATAGATTTGGGCGTAAGAAATTCCCGCCGATTCGGCTGTGACGGCGGCGGCCATTTTAACTTGCGGAGGTGGCGATTTGTTTACTTTACATTCATCGATTCGACAATATGAATAACGTTGCCAATACGGCGCCATCGTTGATATCACTTCGTTTTTAGGGTTAATTTGCTTAAATTTCACTTATTGCGTATTTAATTCTGTCAAATATGATAGCATTGAATAGATTTGGGCACCATCGTCACACTAACCTAACACTATCACTGCTGTAAACCAGATATTAGCTGGTGTTAGAATCTCCGACTTAAAACGCGCGGTGTTTGCCTAACACTGCTCCACGCATACCAACTTTTCCACGCTAAACCAGAAATCCCACGCTAAACGCGTTTTGCCTCCCTAACACTGCCCCATGCATATGGCCCCTGAGGTGTGAACTGACTGTAAAAATATACGGATTTTCGGTTTAGAATTATATAGTGGCAGGGAGCATCTTTATTAGTGCATGACAGAGGGGGACAAGGTTATGTAAACTAAAAAGCAATGATGCCTAATCACAGTATGATATGATAATAGACCATGTGAACTATATGTTCATGCATGCTGTCTAAGATTAAGAAGGAGCTGTGTTCTAGGGGAAACTGCCCAAGGGGTGGGAATTTCCTATGTGTAGTTCTAGGCATGTACCATCACCAAGGAGGGACGTTCTTGGTCTATATATATGGATATATATATATGAATGTAACTGTATCCAACTGCTGGTTCACCCCTGTGACCATAAGGGAGGCCCAACCTCAGCCTCATTTGCATATACACTCGGGGCGGCAACTGCAGCTGAGTAGGGTGGTAGCCAGCTCCACTGGGGGTTTGGGCTCCCACCCCAGCTGTGGGGCCACCTGAGGGGCTGACGGTGGGACTGCTCAGTCACCTACACTGCCTTGACTAACTGACCACACTAAATATAGGAGATGCACCACATTTATGTAAATGAAGGATCGATGCTCCAGGCATCCTGGACACCGGCACTCTAGTCCTGGCTCTGGAGTGAAGCACACATACTCTTGAGCAGGAACCCCAGACACTCTGTCTGATGCTACCTAAATTCACCTATTCAAATTGAGTGTATCCACAGCCATAGGACTCCTGTCCCATGGGCTGTGGGCACTGCTTTCAGTATACAGGCTAAGTGGTAATGAGAATTAGTGTGGACAGAAGGTGAGGAGTGCGGGTGCTAGGTCACATGTAGGGGAATGGACAGTAGTTGTTGCTCCAATAAAGCACAACTTATTCACTGTTCATTTGTGTGTCTAGTTTTCCTTCCTCTTTTCAGTACTGATTCATGAGTTGGTTTGATTAGGCTAATGGCATCACAGGTGATATGAAGGGGAGAGTTTTGTAGTCTCATGGGGTGCTCACAGCGGCAGAGCATCCGTGATTCTATATGACGTTGTCAGAACGCACCTGGGAAGAGTAAGTGGGGCTCTGACGGCCGGGCTTACAGTAATATTACACCAGGAAAGGTGTGTGGGTCTTATTGTAAATGTCATTACCATAGCCCTTACACAGTAAAACCTCTCTAAATCATCGGACCATGGGGCGACTTTAAATTGTCCATTTAGGGAGTTGGTTGGTTTAGGGAGTTTTTTTTTTTATCGTTATAAAAGTATTGTAAGGGGTGATCATTGGGGATGCACCTGATCATTTTCGACTTTGACGTGGCTTGGGGTGATCGATATAGGGGAGTGGTCGATCTGTGGAGGTGGTCGGTTAGAGAGGTTTTCTTCTTTCTTCTTCATGCTGTCGGTCACAATGCGCCAAAGACTGCTTTCATGACTGGCAAGAACACGTCAAGACAGGTGCAAACTATTTGTCCCTGCAGTGGCTGGTCAGGAGATGTTGGGAGTTCCATTCATCACCGCCCTTAATGCTGTCATGGTAACATGGTTTTCTGTTAGGGTTTGCTCCCTTCGCCTTTAGTTCTATCAAGAACCAGTACCAGAAGGCAGTGGTTTACAATTTTGCAAGGCAAGGGGCGTCCATCTCCCCGAGGTATTTTAGCAGATAGGTACTGCAATACCCACCTACGGTACAGTAAAACCTCTCTAAATCGACCGATCCTTGGGCCGAATTTTAATGGTCCATCTACTGAGGTGGTCGGTGTAGGAAGTTTTTGTATTATTACAATAGTATTGTATTGGCGATCATTTGGGACGCAAATAAAGCGATCGATATAGGGGAGTGGTCGATCTGTAGATGTGGTTGGTTAGAGAGGCTTTACTGTATAGTGTTGCAAAAATAGATACATTGATCATCGCCTCACTACTTACTTACTTACTTACTTACGCCTACCGCCCAACTTTGGGCATAGGCCACAAACAAGGGCTCTCCAGTTATCCCGGTCCTGGGCCATCTTCTCCAGCTGTCTCCATGTATGGCCAGACCTCTTCACATCTGTCTCCAGGTCACGGCGCCAACTGTTTCTTGGCCTGCCTCTCTTCCTTTTGCCCTGTGGATTCCAGGAGAGGGCATGTCTTGCGGTGTTGGATGCAGGCTTGCGAAGGGTTTGGCCAACCCCGCCTCACTACTAGTGCTTCTCTATCTATCTGTGTACGTGGAGAAAGCTCTTATCACTTCTAATAATTAGGGGGTACGGAATGGTCCACACCTCCTTGCGGCTAAGATTAATCAACCCGGGAAAATTTGTGAAATTTACAGACCACACATTTATAAACTTGCGTTTTTTTGTTGTTGCTGTGATTTATACTGCCTATCATGGATAAGTCTGAATAGACTTGTTTTCACCATTAAACAGTTTGTCGATAGAAAGCCCGAGCCTACACCTTTACCGACCCAAGGGATTTTTAACCTCCCACACCACATAGACATGGTATAAGAGCAACTGGCCTTTGATGATGCTGTAAGTTATACACAGAGGTGGAAATCCAAATTGGCTGAGTTCGGGGGGAGGGGTGGGGGCAAGGGGAATCGAACCACCGACCTTCACATTAGGAGTCCGACTTAGAAAAAAGTCAGACACTCTGACCACTCTGCCACAGAGGATACCACGCTTCCAATTATATACAGCAAAACCTCTCTAAATCGACCGACCTTGGGACCGACTTTAAGTGGTCCATTTAGAGAGGTGGTTTACGGACTTAGAATATGGTATTCGATGGTATTGTTGGGACCCAAATAAAGCGATCGATATCGGGAGGTTTTATTGTATATAGTAAAATCTCCCTAACTGATGACCGCCACAGATCGACCGCTCCCCTATATCAATCACTTTATTTGGGGCCCACACAATCGCCCATACAATACCATTGTAACGATAAATAAATTCCCTATATCAACAACCTCCCTAAATGGACCATTTAAAGTCGGTCCCATCGGCGGTCGACTTAGAAAGGTTTTACTGTCTATATATGCGTATATATGTATTTGTATTTATGTATACATATTTATACATATATTTGTAAATATGTATTTATATATGCATCTCGAGTGGTACAGGCATTAGGCAGAGCCAGGGTAGGAAGAAGAAGCCAGGTGGCAGCACCAGGCGAGGCAGAATACCTGACCAGTCGCTTGAGTAGCTGAGTGTCATTAGTTGTGTAGTGTCATTTGGTGTAGTTCATGGGTAATCGGTTTACGAATAATTATACTCATATAATTGCTTATACATCACATATTCTCGGGCGCGAATGACAACATGTGTGCCCCTAGTTATGATTTGGGCCGGTGGTGGCGCCACTGGTCCCAGGATGGAAGGAACGGAGCAAATACATTGCGAGTATTAATTGGTAATAAATGGATAATAAACGGATAATAATAATAATAAATTCTGTTCCGTGCCTTTATACTCGCATAACGCTTATGCATCACATATAGCATATATGTATATACAGTAAAACCTCTCTAAATTGACCGACCTTGGGATCGACTTTAGGTGGTGCATTTAGGGAGGTGGTCGGCTTAGGGAGTTAGAATATGTGTACCTATGTATATAATATGTATACGTGTATATGTGTATATATGCATAGATGTAAGCAGTAAAACCTCTCTAACCGACCACCTCCACAGATCGACCACTCCCCTACATCGATCGCTTTATCTGGGTCCCACCAATACCATTGTAACCATATTCTAACTCCCTAAAACGACCACCTCCCTAAATGGATCACTTAAAATCGGCCCCAAGGTCGGTCGGATTTAGAGAGTTTTTTTGTGTATATGTATATATGTATAATGCATATATATATGCATATATGTGTTTATGTGTGCGCGTATGCGCGCATGTGCGCGCATGTGCGCGCATGTGCGCGCATGTGTGTATGTGTATACATGATTGATTGATTGATTCATGGTTTCTTTACGTCGTGTCGGCAGCATAGGACATATTCAGGGGCGGCTTGGTCTCCCAGTGGGGCAGCACTATAAAATCGCCATGAGTGCTCACTGTCACAAGTAAGTTACCCATCCGGATATAAGCTCACATGTTGCCAGGATGTAAAACCCCAACAAACAAATATATAAGACTGTCGTCAGAGAGGCATACTAGTAGGATGTCTAATCACCTTAGAGTGCTGCTAAGCGAAGATACAAAATGGACATTCCGTTCAGTGGAATTCTACCCCAATCCCACTGTCACAAGTCCATACCCATCCTGATATGACCGTAGATGTTGCCAGGGTGTGAAACTCCAACAACCAAGCCATTTAATTTCAGACCATGTGTGCTTTAGGCGTCATCATATTAATGGCGTCTTCTCAGTTTGGGATGCGTCATTAGCAAATGTCGTTAGTGAGAAGACTACATCCAGTGCCACCGGCGAGAATAAATGAAAGATCCATTTAGAAGCTAAGTAACTGCGGGGCTACAGCTTTTATATATACAGTATAACCCCGTTAAACCAAACTTGAAGGGACCCTAGAAATTTGTTTGGATTAACTGATGATTGGTTTAACCAAGCTTTGGCTTCGACTTTGACTTGGCTTTGGTAAAAATGTGGGTGCATTATAAAGGTAATATACAATGTACATGGACACTTTGATTATTGTTTTTTATGCATACAGTATAACCCTGCTAAACCAAGCTCGCTTAACTCGAATGATGGGTTAATCCAAACTACTTTTTTCGGCGACCCGGCAAAATACTACCATTTATCATATAAAAAAGTTGGTGGGGTGTCAGATGACCTTATAACCACATGACAGTTTGGTTAACCGTACTGGGGTCCAACAATTTTGTTTGGATTAACCGATAGTTTGGATTAACCAACTTTGGTTTAACCAACTTTTAAAAATGATAAATGGTAGGATTTTGCCGGGTCGCTGAAAAAGTGTGGATTTACCAATCGTTTGGTTTAACCATGCTTGGTTTAACGGGGTTATACTGTATAAAAAAAGAACGTTTGTTTTATTTAACAACGTCTCTAGAGCACATTGATTTTATCATCGGCTATTAGACGTCAAACATATGGTCATTCTGACATATTTCTTTGGAGGAAACCCACTGCCGCCTCTTAGGCTACTCTTTCCGATAAGCTTGATTGATTGATTGATTGGTGGTTGCTTTGCGCCGTGTCGGCAGCATAGGCCATATTCACGGCGAGAAATGTTTGCTTTTTGTTGAAACCATCCCTTTTACATGTAAAAGCAGACAATCAATTATGTGCCAATAGACACTCATTAAATTAGAAAGCTCACAATCATATATTTGTGGTCAAGGGAAACAAATTCCCATAGAAAAAGAAAAGTTTTATTAATAATTGATAGAATTTATTTAGTAAACTATATGAGGTGGTACAGTCCAGCTGCCCTCAAAAAGGCTAAAATGTTTTCCTGTTTTACTTTAGTAAAAAGGTCATGCATACTGTTTGCAGTGTAGAATTGTTGGCTCAGGGCCAAAAAATCAACGCAACTTAGTCAAATGTGTTTGAGTGTCAGCGGGGACTGACACCCAATACATTCAGGGGGAGGTTCCCCCTTGAGCAGAAAAGCATGTGTAAGCCACGAGTGGGCAATACGGCAGCGGCTAAGGACCACTTGGTCCCGCCGACCTCCCGCATGAGTCTGTGGTGGTTTTCCCACAGATGGTTCAATTTCTTTAAGTTTATTAATGTGTTCATCCCACTCATGTTGTCATTTGGATGTTATGTGGGTGGCTATTAGTGGTTTCAGATCAGAGTGAGGGATCAGACATGGTTCAAGATCACAGTTCAGGGCCTGCTTCGCAGCCCAATCAGCTTGTTCGTTTCCTTGTATGCCGGCATGGCCAGGCACCCAGCACAGGTGGATGTCATACCCATCTGTTGTCAGTTGGTTCATTTTATAAATGACCGTTGCTAGAATAGGGTGATTCATTTTTAGTCCAGCAACAGCCAGGAGGCAAGAGAACGAATCACTGTATATAATATAGTTAGTGTGGTTGGATACCTCGATACACTCCAATGCGAGAAGGAGTGCTCGGGCTTCTGCAGTGAAAATCGTGCTCTGATCGGGCAAGCGTACCCCAAATTTGTCCCGTCGGCAGACGATAAGCAGCAAGGGGTCTTATATATGCACTTTTCCACAGACAAGACAGCACATACCACAGCCTTTGATGAACCAGTTGTGGACCACTGGTTGCTTTTATATAAAGCCACACTCCTACTAATAATACATGCGTAGAAGTCTGCACTAACCTCAGGAAAGAGAGATGGATTCGAATCCTGCTCTAGATGCAATATTTCCCATTTGCACCCATCAACCCCCATGACATTGGTGCCGTGACCAGGATCCTGTACAAGCTACATGTTGTATGGTTGTTGAACCTACCCTGTGTGCGTATATATATGTAAGTGCATTGCCTGTATGTATGTAATTGTAAGCGCTAAACGACTTATGCGTTATAGATTTGAACCATCTAAAATACTTATAATTCAAGGGGGATTATTCTAGTCTGCACTGACCTCTCAGGCCGAGCGGGACGTAGCTCAGGTGGCAGAGTGTCCATCTGTGAAGGCGTTGGTCATCCGATTGATCATGCTCAGTGGACCCATTTGCAGTTTGGGCTATTTTCCATTCCAACCAGTGGTCCACAATTGGTTCATCAAAGGCTGTGGTATGTGCTGTCCTGTCTCAGGAAAAGTGCATATGAAAGATCCCTTGCTGCTTATCGGAAAGAGTAGCCTATGTGGTGGTATCGGGTTTCCTCCAAAGAAGTATGTCAGAATGTCTGTTATGAATATGAGCAGGGTAAATAATTTCATCACAAAAAAAAAGAAAAAAGTGACCATATGTTTAATGTCCAATAACTGATGATAAACATCAATATGCTCTAGAAGCGTCGTTATGGCCCTGTCACATTACGATGCTTCTCGCCGGCGCGCCGCCAACGCGCAAAATCACTTTTAATTGACGAGACATGTAAAACTTGTTGACGTCAGCGCAATGTATTGGTAGCACGCGGCCGACGTGTGGGGTAATGTATATTGACGCGTGAGAAAAAAAACTAAAAAGTTTGGCGCTCCGTCCTGATATGACCTTAGATGTTGCTAGGATGTAAAACAACAACAAACAAACAAAGCAACAGTTTGGCGCAACGTGTGGGAACGACCCTCACTCGTGCACGGCATGTGCCTATCATTCGCATAACGTTATTCCAGTGCGGCTAACGTATCTCGACGTGCTCCTAACTTCGCCATAATGTTGGCACCCGCGTGGTGACACACGTCGAAAGTTTTGTGCAAGTACAAAACTTCGCCGATCCCCTGACGTGTGCCACCAACCCTCACCGACCATCGCCATGCATCAACGAATACGAACGTGCGCCTAACGCGTGCGTAATGCTTCCTGACGTATCCCGACGTTGCACCAAAAAATCACATACGTCGATGCGCATTGGCGAGAAGCGTCGTAATGTGACAGCACCATTAAATAAAACAAGCTTTACTTTTGACCTCTCAGACAATGAGCCACATAGACAGGTAGGTGTGGATACGGTGATTGCATTAGGGAGCCTAGGTGGTGTGATTGTTTGTATGCTAGCCTCGGAATGAATTGGCAAGAAGTGTGGGTTCAAATCCTGCTCTGGGTGCAATATTTCCCATCACATTGCTGGCACGGGCACAGAAAACAACATGAGGTGCAGCATCACTTATTGCTAGGCGGGTGAACGTCTTTGGCTTGCAGGCTGGTAATATGTTTGTTGTGGCATTTGAGTGAGGAGGGTGTCTCACATAGCAAGCAAATAAGGCGCGTAATGGTGACAAACATGGTGGCATGACAACAGACAAGACAGGAATGACATAGCATCTACGCAAATTACATGAGTATCATCAATCAATTACCAATCATCTTGGTAGCATAATCATTAGTAGAACCAGGCGGGATGACCCAATGAGTTAGAGCATTCGTCTCCCGTGTTGGTAGATCATGGTCTTGTGGGTTCGAACCCTGGTCGACTCAAACCAATGACTTAAACATCTATACTTGTCGCTTCCTAGTCAGGCGCTTGGCATTATTAGGATAGGGCAAGAAGCAGTGTGTAAAAATATACGGATTTTCGGTTCGGAATTATATATTGGCAGAGAGCATTATTATCCTTGGGCGACGGAGTGGGGACCAAGGTTATGTAATAGAAAAGCAATGGGTGCCCCACTCGCTGTGTGACATATTAGGATATGAAAATATATGTTAATACATAGTGCCCAAGATTATGATGAGATGTTCCTATATAAGAGACAGTTAATATTTGGTGAAATGTTCCCTCTATGCACCAGTAAGGGTGCAAGTGGAGGAGAAGGACATTTTTAATATATATATTTATTGTAACTGCCTGCAACTACCTGTTACCATAGGACAGATGGGCAAGCACACCCAGCCACTCTGCATACATTATGGACACCACTTGCAGCTGGGGTTGAGTGACAGCAGCCCCTATTAGTGTGTCACCCCACCAGGCTGTAGAGGGTGTCTGATTGGCTGGCTGTGGGAGGCCCAGTCACCTGCACCCCTTTGCCCCACCTAATCACATAAGCCTCATTCTAATATTGATTATCCTATACACACTCCTCCAGACACTCTGAGCAGGGGACTTCTGGGTGGACTCTTGAAGTGAACACTCTACTCTTGACTCTGGAGTGAGACACACTCTTCTCTTGGCCAGGAACCCAGACACTCTGTCTGAGGATCCACCTTTCATATACAAACTGAGCTGTGTGCAACAACCATGGGACTCCGGTTCAATGGGCTGTAGGCACTGATTCCTATACATACTAAAGAGAGCAATGAGGCTCTGTGTGGACAGAATGTAAGAGGAGTTGATGCCAATAAAGCACAACTTCTTCACTGTCAATCTTGCGCGACTTGTCTTCCCTTTCTTGCTTATGAGTTTTTGGAGAGGGGCATCAGGTGTGAACGTACAGACAGTTGTCAGAACGCAGCTGGGAAGAGTAAGTGATATATCTGGGGCTCAGATGGCCGGGCATTCCAGAAATATTACAAGTGGAACGAGGAAGACCAATCATCCACGATTGAAATTTCCCCTGCTTAAACAACTAATGTACAAACAACAAAAAACAATAATAAAGCATTGTGGGAAAATCACACGAACATTCAATGAACAGTCATGATAAACTGATCAATCGATCAAGAATCATATTTTGTTCCTTTTTTAAAATTAATTTTTTTTAGTTATTTGTCTGATTTGCTGGTTGTTGTTTTTTTCACACCGAAAAATGGGGAGTAACGTGACAAAGATAGCTTTAGGTTTTCAGAAGTATCATTGCCAAATATGACCAGTCGCAATTCAAGGCGTGGAGGCTGAAAGTGCATATAATTGGGTTGTTAATTTGGTGAGTCGATGTTCACTTTGTGGGGGACCAGACGGGGTGGCCGAATGAGTTGAGTGTCCATCGCCTGTTTTGAGAGATCAGGATGTAAAGTCTACTGCTCGAATATGTGGTTGTGTAGGCAGGCTATAATGAAATCAATACAGGCAAAGAGACAGGAAGAGTATAAAGTGTGAAAGAAGAGAGAGAGTCAAGCCCTCTGGTTTATTATTTATATGGTACATGGATTCAGTGTAGAGTATCACCCCACCCTATTCTCCCAATGAGAAACAAGCATTCTTAGCTCTACCAATAGGAACCAGTATTCCCGGTCCCCATGGTTACCACTGATCTGCCCACCACCACCAAGCTGTGTGGCTCCCCTGGCCTTGAGCCTGAGTGTGGTGATTCTACCGAGCAGAGGGGGGGAGGGGAGGGGGTAGTGTGTAGGGCTCTGAGTTCCCCTTACACACAGTCCTGCCAGCACCACTATGTCTATTTACCTATCAATCAAGCACCACCAGCACCTACATAAACACATATATGCACCTGGTCACGTATACCAGTTTCGCAATAGAACATTTGCATTCCCCCACCAATGCTTTAATATCAGAATATTTTACAAGGAGATCCGAACCCATCAGTTTGTGGGGTCGAACAATTGGTCGAGCCAAACCAATGATTTTGTTTAATTGATACTTGTCGCTTCCTAGCCAGGCACTCTGCATTATTAGGATAGGGCAAGGGCTGGTTGGCTCAGTGTCAGAATAATGTGACTGAGTGGGATATCAGGTCATGGTGCGGGTGGCCAGGTCGCCCAGCTGGGCAGCACTATAAAGTCGCCGCCATGAGTGCGCACTGTCACAAGTTTGTACCCATCCTGATATGACTTTAGATGTTTCTTGGATGCAAAACAACAACAAACAAACGATTCACTTGTGTGGTGTACAGTCTACATTTAGGCCGAGATAGTGGTGGGGTCACGGAGGTCACGTGGGGTTAACTGGCACTCACCCATTACCATAGTCTGCTTTCTGTTTGGGGTGGGAGGGCAAATAATGTGAAGCTGGTCTTCGGTCCCACAATACGCGCGTTAGGGTGCTGGATTGAAAGTGGCTGATAGAGCTGCTCCAAGGTTGTAGCTTAACCCAGCATCCCGGTAGGTGACGCATGGGTATGAAGTTCATCTATTTGACCATAGGTGGCAAGACTGGTTTTTGAGGGGATACATTAGTTGATTAAGCAGGGGAAATTTCAATCGCGGACGTTTGGTCTTCCTCATTCCACTGCTCCTTGCCCTATCCTAATAATGCCAAACATCAGGCTAGGAAGCAACAGGTATCAATTTTTAAATCATTGGTTTGACTCAACCCGCGATGCCACGATCTACCAGAACGGGAGATGGACGCTCAGATCATTCGGCCATCCCGTCTGCATTCTAGGTTAGTGTGCTAACCATTACACCACCTAGGCTTTCCCACATCCTAAATTCCCTACTAATTCATAACATTGACAATTTATATATTTTTTTTTTTTACTAAGTGTATTTTATTCAGCGAATAATGTCTTTTGTCAGCGCCAGAGCACTGGTCTTCCGGCCATTCATTACAATTTGTTGGTACATAAATGACAATATCAGTTGCAATAATAACCACATGAAAAACCTGTTCGATAATAGAAGCATAATATAAATTGACTATTTGTCGTAATAGTAACTGTAACTGTAACTATTACAGTAGTCTGCACTGACCTCTTTGTCGTAATAGTAACTGTAACTGTAACTATTACAGTAGTCTGCACTGACCTCGTTGTCGTAATAGTAACTGTAACTGTAACTATTACAGTAGTCTGCACTGGCCTCTTTGTCGTAATAGTAACTGTAACTGTAACTATTACAGTAGTCTGCACTGACCTCTTTGTAGTAATAGTAACTGTAACTGTAACTATTACAGTAGTCTGCACTGACCTCTTTGTCGTAATAGTAACTGTAACTGTAACTATTACAGTAGTCTGCACTGACCTCTTTGTCGTAATAGTAACTGTAACTGTAACTATTACAGTAGTCTGCACTGACCTCTTTGTCGTAATAGTAACTGTAACTGTAACTATTACAGTAGTCTGCACTGACCTCTTTGTCGTAATAGTAACTGTAACTGTAACTATTACAGTAGTCTGCACTGACCTCTTTGTCGTAATAGTAACTGTAACTGTAACTATTACAGTAGTCTGCACTGACCTCTTTGTCGTAATAGTAACTGTAACTGTAACTATTACAGTAGTCTGCACTGACCTCTTTGTCGTAATAGTAACTGTAACTGTAACTATTACAGTAGTCTGCACTGACCTCACATAGAAAGATACGCGTGGGTAGGGTGGTGACATCACGAAGCCTAGGTGGTGTAATGGTTAGCACAGTGACCTGGAATGTAAGATATGTGGGTTCGATTCCAGCTTTAGGCGCAATATTTCCCAAGATAATTATTTTGAAACAAATCTATTCTCCGGGAGGTAGTTTGGACCCAATCAACCTGAGGGCCTTTTTAGCCAAGTTGGGATTATTTCTGTCATTTAACCCCCAAAAGGTTTCTTTTATTTATCATTTATTCCCAATGACTTTTTTCAACTGCTTTATTTATTAAATAATTATCAAGATCAAATAAGCGTATTTATAATTGTACTTATCTATTTTCTGGAGCTATTGATGATTTAATTAACCCTGTTCGAGTCAAACCAAGGATTTTAAAATTAATAATTGTGGCTTCCTAGCCAGGCGCTTGGCATTATTATGATAGACCAATGAGTGGTTAGCACTCATGTGACTGAGTGGGATATCAGGTAATGGTCCTGGCAGCCTGGACTTCCAGTGGGGCAGCACTATAAAGTCACCATGAGTGCACACTGTCACAAGTCGGTGCCCATCCTGATATAATCTCAGATGTTGCTGGGATGTAAAACCCCCACAAACAAATATCTAAGACTGTCGGCAGAGAGTCTTAGGATGTCTAATACACGATAACACGGTTTGGCCTTATATGGGCATGTCCTAATTTCGCGAGAACGAGGCCACTTCCGGGTATAGGTAAACAAAGCCTGATAGCCTTGAGTTTGCCGGAACGCACACTGCAAAGCATTAGTTTTATTCAAAAATAATAGAAATTCAGAACCCTAACCATATCAATTTAATATAATCTTTTTTGTAAACATGATTTCTATGTGTATTCCAATCAGTTTGTTTCTAGGTGTTGTACTTTTAGAGATATTTAACTTTTTCTCTCTGAAGATTGCTCACTGCCACACTGATGATACTGCCATGTGCGTTTGTGTACCTGCAAACAGGAATTAGGTCAAGATGGCCGCCAAACCGTGTTTAGGTGTATTAGCTTAGAGCGCTGCTAATTAAGATTACAAAATGGACATTTCCTTTCAGTTGAAGTCTACCCCCATCTCTTCCCCTTACCACTCCTACTCACATACCCACCTCCACCCCACCCACACACCCACACCCACACCCACACCCAACTGCCACACCATCCTCCATCCCCACCCCCACCCCAACTCCCACACCCACACCCACCCCCACACCCAACTGCCACACCATCCTCCATCCCCACCCCCACCCCAACTCCCACACCTACACCCACCCCCCACACCATCCTCCATCCCCACCCCCACACCAACTCCCACACCATACACCACCCCCACCCACCCCACACCCAACTGCCACACCATCCTCCATCCCCACCCCCACCCCAACTGCCACACACCCCACACCCACACCCACACCCACACCCACAACTGCCAACACCATCTCCACACCACCCCCACCCCAACTCCACACCTACACCCACCCCCCACACCATCCTCCATCCCCACCCCCCACACCCAACTCCCACCCTACACCCACCCCACACCCACACCCACACCAACTGCCACTCCATACTCCATCCCACACCCCACCCAACCCCACACACCCACACCCACACTCCCACACCATCCTCCATCCCCACCCCCACCCAACTGCCACACCCACCCACCCCACCCCACACCCACCTGACCCGCCCTCCTCCATCCCCACCCCCAACCCCCACCCCCCACCCCACACCCACACCCACACCCAACACCCACCCCCTCCATCCCACCACCACCTCAACTCCCACCCCCACACCCTCCCACCCCACCCTCCACCCCCCACTTCCCAACTCCCACCCCCACCCACCCCCACCCCCCCACTCCACCCACCCCCACCCACCCACCAACTCCCAACCACAACCCCACCCCACCACCCCCCAACTCCCACACCCACCAAGAACCCCCACCCCCACCCCCACCCCCACAACCATCTTAACGCACACGTCTTAATACCATTAAAGCTTTGTTTATCGTAATATTCTTCTCTGTTTTTTTGTTAATTCGTTTTATGCAGAAACTATGATTTTCTTTCAAAACTCAAAACCATCGGACAATGCAGCTTTAAAACTTATAAGTTTTAAAGCTGCATTGTCCGATGGTTTTGAGTTTCTCCATTTTAGTCATGTCGTGGCCGAATCGGTAAAGCGCAGGCTTCCCATGCAGAAGGGCGGGAGTTCGATTTCCGACTGAGTCAAACCAATGACTTCCAAAATTGATACTTGTCACTTCCTAGTCTGGTGCTTGGCATTAATAGGATAGGGCAAGGACTGGTTAGCTCAGTGTCAGGATAATGTGACTGAGTTAGAAATTGGGTCACGGTGATGCCTGATCTCCCAGTTGGGAAGCACTATAAAGTCACCATGAGTGCGCACTGTCACAAGTCAGTACATGTCCTGATATTACGTTAGATTTGCCAGGGCCTCAAATATCTTAATATAAACAAACAAAACAAAATACTATTTGGCTGTATCAAGTGGTTTAATTTCGGTTTCTTCCTGCATGAACAAAGTCTATCAGACATTAACAAAATAATGGCTGGCCGTAGATTCCTCACCCTATAGAAAATCTCCATTGTGCATGTTGGCCCGAGGCTAACATGAGTAATTTGCTCACGAGGCTGCTGTCTGTTTACCTTTCCTGCTAAATTGCCCTCTCTGCTCTCACTCACTTTGCTTCTGGCACTGCTACACTGCACACCGTTTCCCAACCCACCCACCCTCTTTCTCGGGGGGTGAGCGCTGATCCCCGACGTGTTACTACCCATCTCTGCATTGGGCTGAACCTCCTGGTTATGAATTCCAGTCAGCATATGATTACTGGCCTCTGTTGCCACCTGATACATCTTCAACACCTGCCAAGGTCCGACTTGTTTTTTAGTAAATACTTTATTTAATCCAGTTGCTGCTTCTGTTTCTTTTCTGTCCTGTTCTCTTTCATTACAGCCGAGTGTAGCGAATTATCGCCAGGTGTATGCTAGGCATAAGATTTTTCTAATTGTTTGGTTTTTATCACAATCAAAGGACATAATTCTCTCACACTCAACCGAATTCCTCCCCTCCACCGAAAAAGAAGAGTGAAATTAAATCTTATTGTGTCTGATAAATTTGTTTTATTTATCATTATTAATTCAGTAGGGAAATCGTGGGGGAAATTTCTTAGGTTCCCAATATAATAATAATAAATAATAAAATATTTATTTTCACATGATCAATGTTCACACAAGTTGATATTTATATCAGTAATTGTTTCACATGAAAAAGGAAAAAGCAGAAGTACAATACTTATGAGGTGCTTTCCCTATTTAAAAATAACACAGATACATAAGCCGTGTTTACATGGGGAATTGTGAAACGTTCTAGACAAAGCGATTTATATGAAGCGTTTTAGAGGCGCATTTACACGGACAGAGTTTGAAAGTGTGTCGGCGACCGGGAACCAGCAGCCTTAGGTCCGCCTGTAGTCGGCAAGCACTGCTATTGGTTTAGTTTACACTCGTCGATTCGACGTTAATATCGCTTGGAATTTAAGGTTAATTTAATTAAATTTAATTATTTGAGGATGTAATTCTGTTAAATATGATCGCATTTAATAGATTTTGGCCTAATCGGGCCCTAACACTGCCGGGCACCAGCGATTAGTTACTGCTCCCCCTGTAGCCGGCAAGCAGTACTATTTTATACTATCGCCGCCCGGGAACCAGCTGAATCGCTTCAAATAAACCACCTCGCGAGTTGGTATAGATGAACCGTTTCATATGAATCGATTCAGCCCTAAAACGCCTCCGAGTAGCGTCTACACGGCAAATGTGAGTCGATCTAGGCAAGGCTTTTTAAATCGCCCGTGTAAACAGGGCTAAAGAAATAATAAATAGAAAAATTAAAGTTAAAAGCATATCAACATTACCCTCAATACTGTAAATTACATCTGAATATTTATGTACTAGACTACTATGTGTTTTCCCTCTGATAAAGCTTACATATTTTCTTATTATACATGTTGTTAGCTAGAGGATATTACTCCCCTAGAATCAGATATAATTTGCACCCTATCCCTTTTGAAATGGAAGCCAAGAGGGCTAACATTCCTATTAATATTACTCACTATACTATACTGAAATGCTGCACTTACTGTAATGTATGTAATGTATGCAAGCATAACTAATTAGTTATGCGTGCATTTAAAAAAAAAAAAAAATTCTGGTTAATAACCAGCAACCAGCCGAAAGTCAATTATATAGAACAAGATATGGTAGGCAAATAAGACCTGTAGAACGCATTGGAATAACATGATTAAACAGCCATTAAAACAGGTCAAAGTGAAACGCATATCACCATTAATGTAACTTAATAGAAACTAATGAAAACATAAAGATAAGGAGGCGGGGAGCGACCGAGCCAACAGCCATTAAGGCGAAACACACATACCCATTACAGATAAGAAACCCAAGTCGACAACCTTATTAATAAAATAGCCTCATTAAAAAGGAGATACGGTAGACCAGGCTCACAGCGAGCGATGGGAAATGGAAACATGACTGCTCACTTGGAGCACACAGTGGGAACGTCTCACAATATCTGAAACCTACCCGAAAATGAACCAATGTAATCTCGATGTTAGTTTAAGACATGCATGCTCATTAAATGTATCCCTTATAAATTGGCTAAAGCATATCTCAGCTATCAGGCTATAAAGCCAGCACTGGCTATCAGCTGATTACAAAGAAGAGACGCTCAGAGACTGTAACAAAGCCAAACGCGACTAGACGTATTTATTCAAGACATGTATTTATTTCAGCAAACAGACACAAACTATTATATAAGACGTTACGCCTGTAGCATTGTATATCGCTCTTGACCGAACATGTGTTATTCCAGGATACACCCAGACATCTGAATATTGTGCCACTATGTTTTTCTTGCAGCAATCGAAACATGATCATTCGAGCACGACAACGTGCATTACAGCAGTCTGTCAGTTATATGAGTAAATACTCGGTCAATTGATTACCATGTACAATTAATTGCATGACGGTTCCTGTGAAAGGGAGATGTAATGTATGTAATGTATGCACGCATAACTAATTAGCCCATGGACACTGGTATGACGCGCGTCCTGATAGGGGCACCGGGCTGATATCGAAACCTAATAAACACTTGTTAACCAGACTCCAACATGTCCACATTGTTACGCTTACTTGCTGCAGGCTATAACAAAATGAAATCCAAAAACCTCCAAATAACCGTGTGTAAGTCAGGGCTGGCAGTATGGCTCTTGTCTTCTCTCTTGCTCTTGCTTTTCAGTCTGCTAGGTTGCATATGCAAATCCACACTATCAGTATCCTTCCTTTTATTGTGTATTTTTCCAGTCAGCTTAGTAGATGAACAATCTCATTGGTTAACCTCACCTGTCAATCCAGAGTGTGGGAGGTGGGAGGGGTGTGGTAACTCACACCCCTCCCACCTGCCTCCTCCTGCTGGCCTACCCAGCATGCATTGTTATCTCACACAGTATGCTGGGACACATGCAATGTTATGTCACACATCCAGAGACTTGCCATATCTGTAATCTCTCACCCTCGCTCTCCTTTGTATCGGCCCTGAAGCAGACTCCCTGTTTCCCGTCCTCCCCTCCAGGTGTCACTGCCTGCCCTCTCCAATTGACCCATTTCTCCTGTGCTTTTGGCTTTAAGAAACTCTCTGTGACGGAGAGGTTAGAGTCTCTGACTTTTACTAGGTCGCACCCCTAATCTGAAGGTTGATGGTTCGATTCCCCATTCCATCACCTCTGCCAATTTGGATTTCCGCTGCTGTCTATAACTTACAGGTGCTCTCATACCATGTCTATGTGGTGTCGGAGGTTAAAAATCCCTTGGGTCTGTAAAAGTGTAGGCGTTGGCTTTCCATCGACCGACCAACTGTCTAATGGTGAAAATAAGTCTATTCAGATGTATCTATGATAGGCAGTATACATCTTCCAGTCAAAAAAAACACTGTAATGGAGGGTCTTCCAGGCCAGCCAGAGTGTACGACTCCCTCCAATCTCCCCGTCCTGATATGACCTTAAATGTTGCCAGGACGTAAACCTCCAACAACCAACTAACCCTGCAATCCCTGTCTTGTTTAATATAATTTAAAAAATGGCATCTTCAATAATAAAACATCTGGAAATATGATCCGATATTTTTTGTTGTTTTATTTTGTGGAAAGAGAATCTCGATACCTCATCGCTAATTGGCTTTTTTTACTCTTGGAATCGGATTTGAACTGGGAATATTTTCAATAATTAAAGGGCCATGACAGTATGCTGTGTTCAGGTAATTAGTTGACTCATGGGTGTTACTGAAACACTCTTTGGGAAATCCTGGAGTGAAACCTAAAGATAATTTTACGCTAAGATAGGTCAAGGGAGCGGGATGTAGCTCAGGCGGTTAGAGTGTCCACCTGTGAAGGTGTCAGTCATCCGATCAATCCTGCTCAGTGGACCCATTTGCAGTTTGGGTTATTTTCTGTTCCAACCAGTGGTCCACAAGTGGTTCATCAAACTTCAAAGGCTATGGTATGTGTTGTCCTGTCTGTCTGGAAGTGCATATAAAAGACCCCTTGCTGCTTATGGGATAGGACTAGGAGGAGCCTATATGGCGGCAGCGAGTTTCCTCCATGGAAATATGTCAGAATGACCATTTTGCTAAATATTCCAATATACAGCAGGGTGGTGGGGGGTGCTATTATGTGAGGTGTTATTCGTATACCTAGCCAAGTGAGGTTGTATGTATATGTGTATATATATATATGAAGAGTTCAGGCGCAAAACCATGTAAATGCCAATCGAAAAAGGTAATTAAAATATAAGATTTGTACCTGAAAATAGTTTTATTTCTTACTAAATCCACTTTTCTTGTGATGACATGATTATGGAGCAATGAACAAAAAAGGAGGAATGTAAACAAATTAACCTTTTGAGGGTTTGAATCCAATGTTTATGTCGATTTTTGGATTGGCATTTACATGGTTTTGCACCTGAACTCTTCATATATATATATATGTATTGGTTGAGTTATAACTGAGTTCATGTGGATGACATAGTCAGTGCTGGCAGGTTGAGTGCAGTGGCACTCAGGACCTGACCCTTCTGCCTGAGTAGTGGTCAGCACAATCCAGTAGGGGTCAACACAACCAGACTGTGAGGAGCGCCAGATCAATGTTGGTGGTGGCTAGGCAGCCTCTGGTGGTGGGCAGACTACCAGTTGCCATGGGGACTGGAACTCCTATTGGGTCACAGGGCTGGTGTGACACCCTACCAGGGAACCTATGTACTATAATAATAAAGATAGAAGGCTTGTCCTTCCCTTACTCTCTTCACTCTTACTTTCTCTTTCTTCTTGTCTGTATCGTATTTCCCTACAGCCTACTTGCACAGCCAGATGTAAAACTATACGGATTCTCGGTTCGGAATTATATATTGGCAGAGAGCATTATTATTCTGAGGCGATGGATTGGGGACAAGGTTATGTAATCTAAGAGCAATAATACCCCACTCCCATTATGACATGATATAAGCTATGTGAAATATATGTTCATACATGATGCCTGAGATTAATGAAGAGATGTTCCTATATAAGAGACAGTGCATGATTGTTGAAATGTTTCTCTATGCATCCATAAAGAGTGCAATTGGAGAAAATGTCATTTTAATATTGATCTATTTGTAACTGTCTACAGCTACCTGTCCTTACAGGACCAGTGGGCAGGCACACCAACCTAATCTGCATATACACACAGAACCCCACCTGCAGCTGGGTTGAGTTACAACCACCCGTACTGGGGGGTGTAACCCACCCAGGCTGTGGGGGTGCCTGATTGGCTGGCTGTGGGCTCCCCAGTCACCTGCACTCCCTTGGCCCTCTGACCACAATAGCCTCACTTTGATTAATTATGCAAAAACACTGCATCAGGTACACTGGAGAGTGAAGACTCTACTCCTGGCTCTTGAGTGAGACACACCTACTCTAGAGCAGGACCCCAGACACTGTCTGATGCTACCAAAATTCATATATCTAAATTGAGTGGAGTGCAAAAACAAAGGGACTCCGGTTCAATGGGCTGTAGGCACTGATTCATAGACAGGCTAAAGAGGTAATGAGATTCTGTGTGGACAGAAGGTAAGGGGTGAGGGTGATAGGTGACTAGTAGCTTAACAGGAGTTGATGCCAATAAAGCACAACTTCTTCACTGTTAATCTTCTGTAACTTGTCTTCCCTTTCTTCCTTATGAGTTTGTTTAAGGGTTTGTTTAAGGGAGGCATCAGAGGTGAAATGAAGGGGGAGAGTTTATGGTATTCTCTGGTGTTCATGACGGCCGAGCATGCAGAAATACTATACAGAGATCCGAGTACCAACTCTACAAACGTCCAATAGCCGATGATAACAATCAATGCGCTCTAGAGGCATCATTAAATTATTTTTAAAGCTTTGCTTTTCTAAGATAGGTCATATGTCAATTTCAGTCTGAGCTATTCGCTTGTGGCGCCCCCAAGTGTCGAGCATGTAAACGAGGTGTAAAACATCAATCCAATAACCACGAAATAAAGATTGTCTTTAACTGTTTTCCACCGTCCAACAACTGCTGCCAGTTGAGTATGTGTGTATAATGCCCATACAATGAGAGGTGAATCCTAAATAATTAAATAACGTCCGGCTCCCGATTTGGTAGATCAGGGGATTCGAACCCATGGGTTTTAACCCTGCTCGAGTCAAACCAGTGACTTTAAAATTGATACTTGTCGCTTCGAGAGTTCGGTTCCCGGTCGAGTCAAACCACTGACTTAACAAATTGATACTTGTTGCTTCCTATAGCCAGTCGCTCGGCATTAATAAGATACGGCATATGTGAAAGTACAACGTCTGAACACTTTGACTTCTGGATACTGAATGGTTTATTCACGGCCTAGGGCTCGCTCAACCCGCCGGCTAAACTTTCCATGATGTCATCTCATTAGCATAATCCTTTGTCCCAAACTCTGCATCTCATTAACATATATTAGCCACATAGCCATACGTCTATTATGCATATATCACAGCATGGACTGGTCGGCTCGTTGTAAGGATGCCAAAAGTAGCGTGCCAAAAGTAGGCAGATAGCATACCACACAGCTACGTACAAGCTTATGATATGTAAATAGGAGTAGGCTAATCTAGTAGTAAGAGTAGAAAAAATATAAAACACATATATGCCAAGAAAATCCCCCCAAAAATAGCATAGACTACTAACCAGACCAACCAACTATCTATCTAAATACCTTATCAGCAGCTACTGTGTGATAAGATAACACCAACCCTACAGCTGGTCAGCATTGAAAACAAGCCTGAATACCCAGGCTTATATGCTATGGACAATATAAATACAGCCTCAATAACAAAAATAGAAAAAAATAGAAAAAGGATAAAGTGACTGTATGGGATATCAGGTAATGGTGCTGGTGGCCTGGTCTCCTAGTGGGGCAACACTATGAAAGTTGCCATGAGTGTGCACTGTCACAAGTCAGTCCCCATCCTGATATGACCTTAGATGTTGCCAGGATATAAAACTCAAACAACCAACAAACTAACCAACCAAATAATTGAATAACAGATTATGAATAAATTTGTTAAAACCTGAATGAAGCAAGACAAGTTTGCCACCAGTGTGTCCCAGAAATGAACTCAGGTATGAGTTACCATGGCAACTGGAAGCAGTACGAAATGTATCTGTAAATAGCCTTAACTATGGATATATGATATTCTTGTTTGTTGGGGTTTTATATTCTAGCAAAATCTAAGCTCCTCATAACATCTATGGTCATATCAAAACGATGCGCACCGACAGGTATAGGAACCACCACCTCCATAGTTAATTACTACTGAGTGGGATATCGTGTCATGGTACCGGTGGCCTGATTTCCCAGTGGGGTAGCAATATAAAATCGGCACGAGTGTCACAAGTCTGTAGGTACCCAACCTGATATTACCTTAAATGTTACCAGGATGTAAAACTCCAAGAACAAACCAACTATTGAAGCTGTTTCTGCAGGGATTTAATCAGGATTTTCATGCACCCCTATTCTGGATAGGGGTGCAACTTTTATCCACCTATCAATCAGCATGTGTGTGCAGAGTTTAGCTATGTTCAAGTGACAACTGTGATATTTTGTTTGTTAAACAATCTAAACTGCCTACCTAACTGATTTCTGGGGGGTTTGTAACCTTACGATGGTTACCGGTTGCCGAACTGCAGTAATATAGAGAGGGACCGATAAATCGGTCCAATCTTTGGGTGAAGATTAATCTTCTGGTGGGACGTTTGTAGAAGCTGGGGGATGTCTTTACAACAATCAAATGACGAATAGTTGGGGCGGCCCAGAATCACTTTGGTCCGGCGGTAGCACAGCACTCGTATCCAGTCGACAACAGCAAGGGTTTAGGAGGAAGGGACGAGTAAAGGTGGGTCCAGCGGTTCCAGCAACAAGAACAAAGCGAGAGAAACGATAAGGTACAGGCCCCCCCCCCAAGCAAGCAACTCCCTTGATCAGGGGGAGAAGTAAGCCTGGGAGAAAAAAAAAGGGTAGAGTATAGGAAAGAGAAATGAGGAGAGTTGAGTCAAAGGACCGTGTCTATTTGCTCTATGGTGACCAGCTGGCGAGCCAAAGGCACGGACAGAGTAAGAGTAGAAAGTGAAATGCTGGTGGGCTCCCCCTCCTGGAACTCTTTTCAGACATTATCAAGGAGAAGCATGGCCAGCAGAGAGGAGATAGAGAGAGGAGTGGACGAAGTGCGGTCCGGATAGCAAGTGAACCTATCTAAGAGTAAGATGTCTTATTTATTTGCAGGTATGACTTACAATACGGGTGTTCCTAGTTCCGCTGGTCCCTCAGGGAAGACTGAAGCTGTGACACGACTCGCCAGGTCGCAGTTACAGCTTACATGGCGGTAGTTGGGATTGGTGCACTTCCCTTTAACTATAAACCCTATTCTTTAAACTCACTTTTGTGCTGATAACCATACACCACCCGATAACCAAACTTGGTAAACTTATCATCACACATTGCCTTACATTTGTTGCTAACGTAGATTATGGTGAAATTCTCCAAAGCGAATATTTTACCTGAGATAAAATACCACTTCCTGTGTCATAGTGTATGTGCATTCACCTCCTCTCTTCCGTTTCGGCCGTGTAAGCTGAAGCTGTGACCCGGCATGCTGGGTCTCAGCTTCAGTCCTTACTGAGGGACCAGCGGAACTAAGACTACCCATATTAGGTTTTTGGTTTTATTTATTATTGTTCTGCATCCTAGCAACATCTAAGGCCATATCAGGATGGGCACCGACAGTACGCACTCACGGTGACTTTATAGTGCTGCCCCACTCAGAGACCAGGCTGCTGGCAACATGACCCGATATCCCACATGGTCACATTATCCTGATACTGAGCTAACCAGTCCTTGTCCTATCATAATAATGCCGAGCGCCTTGCTAGGTAGCGACAAGTATCAATTTTGTAAGTCATTGGCTTGAATCAGCTGGGATTTGAACTCCCGACATTCCACATGGGAAGACTGAGCTCTACCGATTCGAAAACTTTGTCTGGTCCACATATTACTTATTAGATTCAATGGCTTATCCTGAAGTGGATTTAATTCATATGGTGCATTTGTAATCATGAGCAGCGAGACTGTCCTTTTATCCGAAATAATTAAATTTAAATTAGAAGGAATGCCAATTGGTTCCCAATTCCCGACCTCTTCATACATCACCATAGTGCGGGCCTCGCGTGCGGAAGGTTGGGAGTTCGATTCCCGGTCGAGTCAAACCAATGACTTTAAAATTGATACTTGTCACTTCCTAGCCTGGTGCTCGGCATTAATAGGATAGGGCAAGGACTGGTTAGCTCAGAATCAGGATAATGTGACTGAATAGGATATCAGGTCATGGTGCCGGTGCCCAGATTTCCCAGTGGGGCAGCACTATAAAGTTGCCATGAGTGCGCACTGTCACAAGTCGGTACCCGTCCTGATATGACCTTATATGGTTGCCAGGATATTAAACTCCAACAACCAACCAACCGATCTTCATACAGCACAGTTCCACCTCATTCCCACAATTTCAAGAAAGTGGAATTAACAGATTAAAGGAAGGCCCTTTAAATTTAGTGCGTCCTTATCACGTGGACTACGTTCATGGCACCCCGTTGTAACGATTTCAATTTCCTCCCTTATAAAGTTCCCCTGGGGAATCTTAAAACGTTTTTAATTTCCCCAGAGGGAAATTAAAAACGTTTTCAGATTCCCGGGGCGGGGGGGGGGGTGGAAATTAAAAACAGTTTTCAGACTCCTCCCCCTATTTTCAAATTACCCCCTCGGGGAATTTAAAATTGTTTTAAAAACTTTAAAAAAGGTTTTAAAATGCAGACCTATATCACCGATTCGGGCCACCACTGTGAAAGTACAACGTCTGAACACTTTGACTTCTGGATACTGAATGCTTTATTCCCCGTACAGGGGTCTAGACCTCCGGCATGCTTAGTCATGTGACGTCATCTCATTTGCATATATTACAGACGTCTATTACGCATATATCACAACCACGTCTGGTTTCTCTGATGTAAACAAGCCGCCCACCTGTCAGCGTGGCTCCCTCCTACAGGAGATGATTGATTGATAGATTGGTGGTTTCTTTACGCCGTGTCGGCAGCATAGGCCATATTCACGGCGAGAATTGTTTGTTTTTTATTCAACCATCGCTTTCACAGAATGCAAAAGCACATAATCAATTTTGTGTCAGTAGACTGTGGATCTAAAAGGCTCACAGTTGCATAATTTGTGGCTAAAGGAAATAGAATTAAGATAAAAGTTAAAGGTTGCTAATGGATCTAATTTGTTTAAGGGAATATATGTGATGATATAGACCAGCTGCCCTTAAAAAGGCTCAAATGTTTTCTTGTTTTACTTTTGTGAAAAGGTCATGCATGCTGCTTGCGGTGTAAAACTGTTGGCGCAGGGCCAAGAAATCTACACAACTCAACAAAATGTGTTTGAGTGTAAGGCAGGACTGACACCCAATACATTCAGGGGGAGGGTCCCCCTTGAACAGAAAAGCATGTGTAAATGATGAGTGGGACGTCCCTCCACCAGTTACTACCGCAACAGGTCCAATCTCCGCCACGACAATGGAGATGCTGGACAGGGTAATGAGCATGAACACTGGACACTGCGTCACGTGACCGCCTCCCCAGGAAACTGAATCTTAGCTTTAAGCTAAGATTCCTTACACGCGGTATGCAGCATGCGAATGCGAATGCGGCAAAAAATCAAAACGCCTTGAAGTCAATGGGCTACAACCCTTACACGCGGTATGCGAATGCAAATGCGAATGCAACAACTCGATCGGTCCCTGTAGCGATCGGTACGGCATGCGGCATGCGGTATGCGAATAGAAACGTCAGTCACACTTGCCCATTAGTTTTAGACGAGGAGAGGCGACTGAGCATTACGGAATGGTCACACACCAGGGTGCAGAAGGGAAACATATGGTAGTGGTGGCGGTGGGGTTACGGGTTTGCATACCGCGTAGAAGGAATCCTCCCATTCGCATACCGCATGTCGCATGCTGCATACCGCATACCACGTGTAAGGAACCTTAGCTTAAGGGGCAAGTCGCTAATTAGCAATGTGAGCTGGTGGTTCTGCAGTGTTGGATTTTTTGGCCTTGAGCGGGGGAGGAGATTACTTCCAGGTTTGGACCAAAACACAGACCGGAAAGCAACAGAGTCCCTATCAGAGCCAGAGAAACAGAAACAATACTTGCCTTCAAAAATGCATATAGAGCCCACCTGGTTATCGAGGCCCTTGAACGACTACTGCAGTAATTACTAGCAAAGCCCTGAGCTCCTCCCCCCCCCCCCCGCATCCTCGCTTGCTCTCCTGTGGGTTTTTTCCCCCTACCACCCACCCCAATGGGCCCCCTTCCCCTGCCACCACCCTTAACCATCATGAACAAACCATCAACACACCGAACATCCTACACAACTATCAATCTGTTTAAACACATTGAACATTATATAACTGTCTTGTCAACTATAAACTTAACTTGTTTTATAAGAGAAAAAATGTAACCCACAACGATTGTTTGAGTTGCCCCGAGTATACATCTTCTACTTGGTGCTGTTCCCCATTTTTGCATGAACCGCAGTGACTGTTGCTTTTCATTATACAGCAGGAGCGACTCCCTAAATTCTACAGGATCGGTGCTTTGACTAATACAGCACTGACTAAATTTAGATTATTTAGAATGTCAATCCCAATAGTAAGATGGCCGGAAGACCAGTGCTCCGGCGCTGACAAATGTCATATTCAGATGAATAAATACTTTACCAAAATAAAACAACAGGTGGATGGTGGTGATGGGGGGGGGGGGGGGGCAGCACTATAAAGTCCCCATTAGTGCGCACTGTCACAAGTCGGTACCCGTTCTGATATGACCTTAGATGTTGCCAGGACGTAAAACTCCAACAACCAACCAGCATGTGTATTCAAAGTTCAGCTGTGTTCAAGTAACAACTTTGACCAACCAATAAATTTGATAAGTCATTGGTTTGACTGGATTTTGTAAGCCCTGTATCACTGATTATCAGGGTTTTTTTTAGATGCAAGGCAGAAAATCATTATTTCCGGTCGCCATTTCACCTAATTGCCATTTTGCCTAATCGCCATTCTGCTTATTGCCATTGTGCTTAATCGCCATTTTGCCTAATTATCATTCTGTCTAATTGCCATTCTGCCTAATCACCATTCTGCCTAATCGCCATTTTGCCTAATCGCCATTTTCCCTTATCACCATTTTGTCTAACCACCATTCTAGCTAATCACCATTCTGCCTAATTGCCATTCTACCTAATCACCATTTTGTCTAATCACCACTTTGCCTAATCACCATTCTGCCTAATCACCATTTTGCCTAATCACAATTCTGCCTAATCACCATTTTGCCTAATCGCAGTTTTCCCTTATTGGCATTTTGCCTAATCACCATTCTAGCTAATCACCATTCTGCCTAATCGCCATTCTGCCCCATCGCCATTCTGCCTAATCGCGAATTTGCCTAATCGCCATTTTACCTAAATACCATTCTGCCTAATCGCCATTCTGCCTAATCGCGAATTTGCCTAATCGCCATTTTACCTAATTACCATTTTGGCTAATCACCATTTTGCCTAATTACCATTTTGTCTAATTGCCATTCTGCCTAATCGCCATTCTGCCTAATCGCCAATTTGCCTAATCGCCATTCTGCCTAATTATCATTCTGTCTAATTGCCATTTTGCCTAATCGCCATTCTGCCTAATTGCCATTTTGCCTGATCGCCATTCTGCTTAATCACCATTCTGTCTAATTGCCATGTTGCCTAATCGCCATTCTGCGTAATCACGAGTTTGCCTAATCGCCGTTTTCCCTTATGGCCATTTTGTCTAATCACCATTCTAGCTAATCACCATTCTACCTAATCGCCATTCTGCCTAATCGCCATTCTGCCTAATTGTGAATTTGCCTAATCGCCATTTTACCTAATTACCATTTTGGCTAATCGCCATTTTGCCTAATTACCATTTTGTCTAATTGCTATTCTGCCTAATCACCATTTTGTCTAATCGCCATTCTGCCTTATTGGCATTCTGCCTAATTGCTATTCTGCCAAATTGCTATTTTCCTTAATCGCCGTTTTCCCTAATCGCCATTTTCCCTAATCGCCATTTTGCCTAATCACCATTCTGCCTAATCACCATTCTGCCTAATCACCATTCTGCCTAATTGCCATTCTACCTAATCACCATTTTGCCTTATCGCAGATTTCCCTTATCGCCATTTTGCCTAATCACCATTTTGCCTAATTATCATTTTGTCTAATCGCCATTCTGCCTCATCACCATTTTGTCTAATAGCTATTTTGCCTAATCGCCATTCTGCCTAATCGCCATTCTGCCTAATCGCCATTCTGCCTAATCGCAAATTTGCCTAATCACCATTTTACCTAATTACCATGTTGGCTAATCGCCATTTTACCTAATTACCATTTTGTCTAATTGCTAGTCTGCCTAATCACCATTTTGTCTAGTCGCCATTCTGCCTATTTGGCATTCTGCCTAATTGCTATTCTGCCTAATTGCTATTTTCCCTAATCGCCGTTTTGCCTAATCGCCATTTTGCCTAATCACCATCCTGCCTAATTGCCATTCTGTCTAATCGCCATTTTGCCTAATCACCGTTTTCTCTAATCGCCATTTTGCCTAGACGCCATTCTGCCTAATCGCCATTCTGCTTATTGCCATTCTGCCTAATCGCCATTTTGCCTAATTTTCATTTTGTCTAATCGCCATTCGGCCTAATCGCCATTCTGCCTAATCGCCAATTTGCCTAATCGCCGTTTTCCCTTATGACCATTTTGCCTAATCACCATTTTGCCTAATTACCATTTTGTCTAATCGCCATTCAGCCTAATCACCATTTTGTCTAATCGCCATTCTGCCTAATCACCATTTTGTCTAATCGCCATTCTGCCTAATCACCATTTTGCCTAATCGCCATTTTGCCTAATCATCATTCTGCCTAATCGCCATTCTGCCTAATCGCCAATTTGCCTAATCGCCTTTTTCCCTTATCACAATTTTGCCTAATCGCCATTCTGCTTAATCACCATTTTGTCTAATCGCTATTTTGCCTAATCGCCATTCGCCTAATTGCCATTCTGCCTAATAACCATTTTGCCTAATCACCGTTTTCCCTAATTGCCATTTTGCATAATCGCCATTTTGCTTAATCGCCATTCTGCTTAATCACCATTCTGTCTAATCGCCATTCCGCCTAATCGCCATTCTGCCTAATTGTCATTTTGTCTAATTGCCATTCTGCCTAATCGCCATTTTGTCTAATCACCATTCTACCTAATCACCATCCTGCCTAATTGCCAGTTTGTCTAATCGCCAGTTTGCCTAATTGCTGTTTTCCCTAATCGCCATTTTGTCTAATCGCCATTCTGCCTATTCACCATTGTGTCTACCATTCTGCCTAATCGCCATTCTGCCTAATCACTATTCCATTTACCCGCCATTTTGCTTACTTCTGAATTAAATGCATTAAATTAGTTTTCGGTGTCTGCGTCCCTACCACGCCATTTGCCCAAGAGCTCACATTTCACAAGATCACATGACTGGATTACATAAGTGGTGGCCAAAGAGAAAATTGCAAAAGGTAAGATACAAATGAAACATGTATGTTTTTTATTAGAAAATTTTGCTTCGAATGTTAAAAAATCAAAGACATGAAATAAGCACATACATTCTTAATTTAAGAAGCAAATTATATTCTTCTCATGCCTCTTTAAATTACTCCTCCGAAAGTAGATGGTAATTATAAAGAGGTTTGTGAAGAATATATAGCGATATAGCGAATGGTCGACAGGAAGTGTGAACACTTATTTGTCTCTCATTTTTTGTGTCTTTTTTTTGGTACATTAGTTGTCCCAAGCAGGGGAAATCCCAGTCACAGATGACTGGTCTTCCCCACTCCACTGCTGGTCGATAGAAAGCCAGAGCCTACACTTTTACCGACCCAAGGGATTTTTAACCTACCACACCACATAGACATGGTATGAGACCAACCGGCCTTTGATGACGCTGTAAGTTATACACAGCGGTGGAAATCCAAATTGGCAGAGATGGGGGCACAGGGAATCGAACCGTCAACCCTCAGATTAGGAGTCTGACCTAGAAAAAAGTCAGACACTCTAAGCACTCCGCCACAGAGAACGCCACCATATGTTGCTTCTTAAATTGAGAATGTACGCGCTCATTTCATTTACCCAGCCTTTTGCCAATTTTATCTACGGGGTAAACATTTGTTTAATCTATAGAAGGGGTAGATGGTATTAATTGAATTTATGGCGTCACTGAAGTTTGGATCCTGTTTGAGTCAAACCAATGACGTATAAAATTGGTACCTCTTGATGCCTGGCGCTTGGCGTTATGAGGTCAGGACAGGGACTGAGTGCACAGTGTCAGGATAATGTGACTGTGCGGGACATCAGGTCATGGTGCCAACGGCCTGATTTCCTAGTGAGGCAGCACTATAAAGTCACCAAGAATGCCCACTGTCACAAGTCGGAGCCCGTCCTGGTATGGCCTAGGGTCTTGCTGGGGCGTAAAAACTACACCAACCACCCAGCCTCCCCTGGACCGCTCAGAGAACTGTGGTTGGGTTCTTATGCTGCCTTTTTCCTTCCCCCCCCCCTTCCACCCCCCCCCCCATTTTTCTCTGACCACTACCCTTCAAAAGCCAACTCCCGATCACATGGGACCGCTTTCAGCAGTGCCCGTACAGTGCTGCAAATTTGCAGCCTTCAGCGCGGCAACGCGACTGAAAACTCCCTAAAAACAATAACGACAGTGCACGCTCATGGTGACGTGATGTGTCGCTGGAAGATCACGCTCGGGTGGCGCCACCTAGTGTCAAGCGTGTAAAGCAGTCGATCGGCGGATACAGACTGGTTGGGTGTTTATGATTTCCCCCACATCCACATCGGCTGATTTGGCAGAAGTAACTGTATCAATGTTGTAAGTCATTGGTTTGACTCGACCGGGAATCGAGACCCAGACCTACCTCACGGCAGCTGCACTCTACCGATTCGGCCACCACACAATGTGACTGAGTGTGATATCAGGTCATGGTGCCGGCGGCCTGATCTCGGCAGTGGGCAGCACCATAAAGTTGCCATTCACGAGTGCACACTGTCACAAGTCTGTACTTTAGGTGATCGTCCTGATGTGACCATATATGTTGCTAGGATGTCAAACGCCCACAACCAGCCATATCATGTTCATATTGCTCTTAAACTTAAAGCGATCAAAGGGATGGTCTCGCCAGCGCCATTGGGCCTACGATTTGTTACCTCAGAGTAAGCCTCAAAGCAAAGTCACCATATAAGCCTACGGTGGCTGAGTCGATAAAGGAGGCCTACTGGCCTCCCATGTGAAAGGTTGGGGGTTTCTAAGCTAGGCTGAGTCAAACAACTGACTTACCAAATTTATACTTACCACGAGCTAGCCTGGCGCTTTGCATTAATATGATAGGATAGGGCAAGGACTTGTTTGCTCAGTAACAGGATAATGTGACTGTGTGCGATATCGGGTTATGTTGTCAGCGGCTTGGTGTTCCAGTGGGACAGCACTATAAAGTCGACATGAGTGCGCACTGTCACAAGTCGGTACTTGTCCTGATATGACCTTAGATGTTGTTTGGTTGGTTGTTGGAGTTTTACATCCTGGCAAAATCTAAGGCCATATCATTTATTCATTTATATCAGGACGGGGACCGACTAGTGACAAGAACAATGAGCAAGATGCGGTAGGAGTTGAGGCCAGGAGACCTAATCAGCCTGTCCAAGGGTCAAACAGTTCAAATATTTTCAAGACTGTAACCTAAAACTGAAGGGGGCCTTAAACTCAGCCAATCTGAATCTGACAAAACCAGAAGATTAATTTTAGAGAAACTGTGTCAAGACCATGATATCATTTGTCTACAGGAGACTTGGCTTACCAAACAGGACCTGGGAGGCCTGAACTCTATACATGCAAACTTTCATGGAATTGGTGAATCAACAATCGATAACAGAGACAAAATCTTACATGGGCATGCCCCTGGAGGGGTGGCCATTCTATGGAATACAAAAATTGAACATGTAATAAAAGAGCTGCACTTCAATGTTGACTGGGCCATTGCCATTGAAATCAATATTGCTAGTAAGAAAATTGTGATAATAAATGTCTACGCGCCATATGAATCATGACAATGAAAATGAGTTTATTAATAGAATGGCTCATATATCAGCTTTTGTCGAAGATCTAGATACTATTCGTGTATATGTGATGGGTGATTATAATGCTGATATCTTGGATGATCACTCTATGTTTGCTAAACATTTGCTCAATTCCTGCCAAGATTATGGATTTGTACTATCAAGTCAACAACTGTTATCACTAGATAAAGACCAGACGGGATGGCCGAATGAGTTAGAGTGTCCGTCTCCCGTGCTGGTAGATCGTGGGGTCGTGGGTTCGAGTCCCGATCGAGTCAAACCAATGACTTTAAAATTGATACTTGTCGCTTCCTAGCCAGGCGCTCAGCATTATTAGGATAGGGCGAGGACTGGTGTGCTCAGTGTCAGGATAATGTGACTGAGTGGGATACCAGGTCATGGTGCTGGCGGCCTGGTTTCCCAGTGGGACAGCACTATAAAGTCGGCATGAGTGCGCACTGTCACAAGTCGGTACCCGTCCTGATATGACCTTAGCTGTTGCTAGGACGTAAAACAACAACAACAACAACAACAAATCACTAGATAACTTTACTTTTGTGAGTAACTGGGAGACAGTCTCTTGGCGGATCACTGTGTTAGCTCATCTGATGCTCAGGATGCAATACAAAGTATGGAAATTTATTATAAATATGCCACCACAGATCATATACCTGTAGGTATGAATTTGAATATATACAATGTACGTGATATGTCAAAGACTACAAACAGCTGCAATAAATGCAAATTAGACTGGTCCAGAATAAAACAAGATGAGATTCATAAATATAGTGTAAATACTGAAACTCTCCTGCAAAATGTTAAAATACGCACAGATGCTCTAATGTGTAGAGATGTGCATTGTAAGGTTTCTCAACATGCAGATGAAGAGATAGAAGAGTTCTGGAAAGAGGTCAAATTGATAGACAATAGTAATACATCACTTCCCACAAATATTGAGGGTGTGGTAGGGTGTGAGAAGATAGCCAAGCTCTGGAAAAATAATCATAAAGAGTTATTTCACTGTGTATGCAGTAATGTTGATAGTGTTACGTTTAATGTCGGAATTTGTAACGATATAAATGTTGGTGCTAAGGAAATAAGAGATGCCATATTAAAACTTGATAGTAACAAGACTTGTGGCGCTGACAATATTTATGCAGAGCATCTCACATATGCCAGCTCAAGAGTTTTTTCCATGTTAGCTATGTGCCTCACATTCTTTCTCATACATGGAACTCTGCCTGATACTATGATCTCTGTTATTTGTGTATGAGTAATTAAGGACAAAATGGGAAGTATTAACAGTAAGGATAATTATAGACCTATAGCACTTGCTTGTATTTTGTCAAAAATATTTGAAAATGTAATGCTGGATAGACTGGAGTTGTATTTAAAAGCAAATGATAATCAATATGGCTTCAAGTGAAAGCCTAGGATAGATAAGTGCATATTTGCTCTTAAGGAGATTATACAGAAGTATCATAGTTTAAATTCTACTATGTTTTTGTGTTTTCTTGATGCCTCTAAGGCATTTGATAGAGTGAATCATACAAAACTGTTTGAAAAACTAGTGCAGCATAGTACTCCAGGCTATCTCATCAGGATATTAATATTTTGGTATTCGCACCAATCAATAGTAGTCAGGTGGGGTGATGTCATGTCAGAACCCTTCCAAGTCAGTTGGGGTAGATCAACGAGGGATATTGTCCCCCTATTTATTTAATGTTTATATGGATGACTTGTCGAAAAGGTTAAATCAGTGTAAAACTGGATGTATTAATGGATTATTACTTCTAAATCATCTTATGTATGCTCATGACTTGGTAAGATTCTCTCCATACAGTCACTATTACAACTGATAGTAGTTTCATTTATGCATGATACTTATTGGACTGGACTTGTACACAGCTGATACTTCATTTATAAAATGTATAATACTTTTAGTACGCAGTTACTACTACAGCTGATACTTCATTTATAAAATGTATAATACTTTTAGTAACAAACAGGATTTGCGCACAGTCGCTATTATGACTGATAGTAGTTTCATTTATGTATTAAGGAATTGTACTGTACGGCCGGAAGACCAGTGCTCTGGCGCTGACAAAAGATATTATTCGATGAATAAATACTTGAACCAAAAAAAAAAAAAATGGACTGCAAATGCTATTTAATATATGCTCTGAATATGGCATAGAAGCTGATATCAAATACAATGCTATTAAAAGTATGGTAATGATCTTTCGATCAAAATATGACAAGGATACTGTATTTCCTGATTGTATGTTAACTGGTGCCCCCCTGTCAATCTTTACTGAAGTCAATTACTTAGGACACTTTATGACTGATGACTTTAGAGGTGACAGGGATATTAATAGACAGTGTCACAAATTTTATGCTCAGGGAAATACACTCATCAGGAAATTTCATATGTGTACAGCTGATGTCAAGGTAAATTTATTTAGAACTTTCTGTACTCCCTTGTATCCTGCCCAGATTTGGTGGAACTATAGAATGTATACCATTAGAAAACTGAATGTAGCATATAATGACATTATGAGGTTATTACTCTGTCTACCTAGCGAGAGAAAGGATAAGGTAAAGGGCCACACCCAAGCAAACAACTCCCTTGATCAGGGAGAGAAGTAAGCCTGAGAGAATAAGAAAGAGAAATGAGGAGAGTTGAGTCAAAGGACCGTGTCTATATGCCCTATGGTGACCAGCCGGTGAGCCAAAGACACGGACAGAGTAAGAGTAGAAAGTGAAATGCTGGCGGGAACTCTATTCAGATAATATCAAGGAGGAGCATGGCCAGCGGTGAGGAGATAGAGAGAGGTGTGGACGAAGTGCGGTCTGGATAGCAAGTGATTCTAGACTCTTCCCACATACTCTCCCCAACAATGTCACATGCACACCCCCACCAAAACACACACACCCCACCCCAATATACACACCCACACCCACACAATCCTAGCCACTTGCCAACACTGTCACACACACTCACACACATCCCTAGGATCTCCTCATACCCCCTTCCTGAAACTATCACTCATACTCACCCACACCCACACCCACACACAACCCTAGCCCCTCCCCATAACCCCTCCCCAACACTCACGTGCACTCACGCCCACCCACACACAACCCTAGCCTCTCCCCATACCCCCTCTGCAACACTCATACACACTCACACACACAACCCTAACCTCTCCCCATACCCCCTCTCCAACACTCATACACACTCACACACACAACCCTAGCCCCTCCCCATACCCCCTCTCCAACACTCATACACACTCACACAACATTCCATAGCCCTCCAAAATACCCCCCACCTCTCCAAAAACTTACTCTCTCACCACACTAACCCATAGCCTCTCCCATTACCCCCTCCCAACATCATACACATCAAACACACAACCCTAGCCCTCCCCATTACCCCTCTCCAACACTCTACACAATCACACACTACAACCCTAGCCTCTCCCATACCCCTCTCCAACACTCTCACACACTCACACACACACAACCTAAGTATATATAGCCTACTCTCGCCAACACTCACACACATTCACACACAACAACCCTGCCTCTACCCAGACCCCCTCTCCAACAACTCATACACTTCACTACACACAACCTAGCCTCTCCCCATACCCTCTCCCACACTCTACACACATCAACACACCACTACCCTAGCTCATCCCCCATACCCCTCTCCAAACAAGTCATCACAACTCACACCACAACCCTAGCCTCTCCCCATTACCCCCTCTCCAACACTCACACACACTCACAACACCACCCTGCCTATCCCCGTACCCCTCTCCAACACCACACACCCAACCTAGGCAATCGCCCCATTACCCCCTCTCCAACACTCACCAATCACTCACACACACAACCCTAGTCTCTCCCATTCACACTCTCAACACTCTCCACACTCACACACAACCTTGCCTCTTCCATACCCCCCTCTCCAACACTCACACACACACAAACCCCTAGCTCTCCCATACCGCCTCTCCAACACTACACCACTCACCGCACACACCACAACCATAGCCTCCTCCCCATACCCCTCCCCACACTCTCACACACCCACAGCAACCATAGCCCCTCCCCATACACCCTCGCCAACACTCCACAACACTCAGCCCACCACACACACCCATAGGTCTCCCATACCCCCTCTCCAACACTCACACACACTCACACACACACAATCCTAGCCTCTGCCCACACCCCTTTTCCAACACTGTCACACACTTACACACACCCACACACAACCCTAGCCTCTCCCTATACCCCCTCTCCAACACTCACACACACTCACACACACACAACCCTAGCCTCTCCCCATACCCCCTCCCCAACACTCACACACCCACAGACAACCATAGCCCCTCCCCATACACCCTCTCCAACACTCACACACACTCAAGCCCACCCACACACAACCCTAGCCTCTCCCCATACCCCATCTCCAACACTCACACACACTCACACACAACCCTAGCCCATCCCCATACCCCCTCTCCAACACTCACACACACTCACGCCCACCCACACACAACCCTAGCCTCTCCCCATACCCCCTCTCCAACACTCACACACACTCACACACACACACAACCTTAGCCCCTCCGCATACCTCCTCCCCAACACTCACACATATATCGCCGACCTTGTTCCACACACTGAGACACATGATCACATGAACACACCTAATAACCCCATCACACCAAAGTAGTCCTTACTACGTTCTTGAAAATGTTGCCGAACGGGCTCAAACTATGTGTGAACGGAGTGAACCTAGTAGCAAAGTTTTATTAACTGCATGAACGGGCAAGGACGGAAGGGTGCTCCACAACTTTGAGCATGCTCAAAATTGTTGGTGGCCACGTTCTACCCCGTTTTAGAATGGGGTCGGACTTTTTTAGAACTAGTTTGGTGTGATGGCGGTGTAACTATCGTTGTCTCCACCACTACCCAACCCTCCCCAACCAATGACCTTCCAATACCAATTTCACAATACAAACACCATGCACGATCCTTTTACTAATTTAAAAACAAGAAGAAATCTTAATCTTCTAGAGGACATAGGAACTGCTGCACTTCCACAGCGCTTATTAAAGAAAGTAAAACAAATTGTAAAAATATACGGATTTTCGGTTAAGAATTATATATTGGCAGAGAGCATTATTATTCTTGGATGCTGGAGTGGGACTGATAGTATGTAAACTAAAAGTAAACTAAAGTCAACAAAAGTCCACTCCCATTGTACATGATACTGAGTGAGGTAAACTATATGTTATCTACTAAGAGTGGAGTTGATGGAAATGTACATGATGCTGAATAGAGTAAACTATCTGTTATATATGATGTTTGGAGTTAATGAAAAGAGTTCCTTTGTAAGAAACAGTACATGATGGTTGAAATGTTCTCTTGGTGTTCATAAAGAATACAAAAGAGGAAAAGAAAGATTTTACTATATATAAATCTGTAACTGTTGCAACATCCTGTCCACCCAAGACCACCGACTGACCCACCAGCCTCATTAGCATATGTATAGAGTGCACCACCTGCAGATGGCTTGAGTGACAGCCCCTAATGGGGTGGTCACCCACCCAGTCTGTGGGGAGGTGTCTCATTGGCTGGTTGGGGAATGTCTGGTCACCTGACTCTCTTGGCCTATCCTGACCCACACACTAGTCTCAGCTAATTAATTATTCATGAGTTTGCTTCAGACACACTGAAGGAGAATCACTCTCATCCTGGCTCTTGAGTGGGACAGACCAACTTCTGAGCAGGATCCCAGACACTCTGTCTGATGCTATCAAAATTCAGCTATTCTAATTGAGTGTATCCACAGCCATAGGACTCCTGTCCCATGGGTTGTGGGCACTGGTTCAACATACAGGCTAAAAGACTATGAGACATAGTGTGGGCAGTATAGGAGGAGTACAGGTGCTAGGTCACATGACTGGGGGATGACAGGAGTTGCTGCCAATAAAGCGCAACTTATTCACTGTTCATCCTTGTGACTAGTTTTCCTTCCTCTTTATAGACATGGTTAAATTGATCAGGCTAAATTGGATCACAGGTTGAATGAAGGGGGAGAGTATTGTAATCACATAGGGTTCTCACAGCGGCAGAGACCCGTGTTTTTATAACTGGTGACCACAACGATTGTCTGAAGTTCAGACAGATGACGCAAGAACTTGAGAGGGAGAGTGCCGCGATGACGCCTGTGATGACGCGAGAACTCGGTGAGGCGATGGCGACGACAGACACACCGATGATGGACGGCGAACACCGCGTGGGCGAACACCGCGTGGGCGAACACCGCATGGGCGAACACCGCATGGGCGACCAGCAGGTAGGGTTCAGTTTTGTTTTATCACTTGTTTTGGGTGCTGGGGCGCCGAGACGGGGTGAGACACTGTGTACTGCTATTTGTAATGAATTTGGAAGCTCTGAGGCATGTGTGTCGAGGTGTGTGTGAGAGTGAAGGTGTGAGCATATGTTGTTGGTAAATTAGCGTATTTTAATGAAAATTAACGTATTTTAAGGGAAATTAACGTATTTTAATGAAAATTAACGTACTTTAATGAAAATTAACGTATTTTAATGAAAATTAAAGTATTTTAATGTAAAATTAACGTATTTTAATGAAGAGTAACGTATTTTCTGGATACTACAGCAAGGTAGCTAGTAAATAGGAGTGGCGAGGGGGCTGTAACTAATAAGAATATTAGTATTCGCACTCCTTTGACTAGGCTATAAGGAGGGTACCCAGTAGTAACACGACCCACCCTGACTGTGTATGTGTGTAGGGAGGCCGCGCTCACCAGGCGAGCACCGTGTATAGCAAGCAGGCCGGCAGGGGTCTGTGTGTGTGTGTGTGTGTGTGTGACGGTGAGCTGAGAGGCCGCATGCAGCAGCGACGCGCTGGCAGGGCTCAAAGGAGAGTAAGTAGGGGGTGTGTCTAAGTGCCTGTGACCTGAGACGACCCCCAGCAGACAGGAATCTGTCGGGTGTTTTAGAAATTGTCGGGTGTTTGAATTAAGAGGAGTTGTTTTGATACATATTGATAGGATTGTATGACTGTACATTGATATATTTTCATTTGTGGATATAGTGTGGTTGATATATATTATATTGTAATATATAGCAGAAGATAGAAGGAGGTAGTGTGCCAGGTAACAGTACAGCTATCATAATGGCAGAAGTTGAGCTGACTAGGGGGTTTGAGGACTGGTTTACACTTGGGGTAGCCGCAGGGGAGATACCCACAGATGCAGACCGGCTTGTATATTTGACCAAATATGCAGCAGGGCAGTTGGAAGCCCAGGCAAGGGTGCTCAGGGAAAGCAGAGAGCAGGGGGCTGCACCTAGCCAGGAGCAGGCCAGGGCTGTAGAAGAGAGAGCAGTCAGACAGGAGCACCTAGCATTAAGTAGAGAGCTAGTAAAAATAGAGGAGAGAGCAGTACGGGATCTAAAGGACCAGGGAAGACAGATAGCCACTGTGGATGGGTCGGATCTGGGTGCCTTGAGGACTTGGGTAGAGCAGGTAGGCAGGGCAGGTAGAGTGTCAGAGGCAAAGGGCGCAGATGTAGTGAAATTTGCACTTAGTCATTCCAAGGGCAACCTACATGAAGTGATCTACTCAGTTTATGAGGATGATGCACAAAGCTCCTGGGAGGCGGTCCGGGAACGTCTGGTTGGGCTGTTCTTAACAGCCAGGGAAGCCACTGCACTAATAGACATAGTATTCTCACTCAAACAGGAGAAAGGGGAGCTAATGTCGGCATACTGTATGCGATACAGTACAGCAGTGCAGCGGGCATGGCCAGAGAAAGGGCTACTCAGGCTGGGGGCAGTTCAGGGCATGGTGATTAAAAAGTTTGAAGATTCATTGATTGAGCCAGTGGTCAGGCTGAATGTACGCCTGGCCAGGGCAGGGAGTCTGGAAACAGCCATGTCAGTAGCCAGGGAGAACGAAGAAGGACTGGCCGGTCCAGGGGGAAGGATGACTGGGGCCCATAGGATGGAGGAACCCATGGAGGTCGGAGCCATGGAGGCCCACACCAGGGCAGATGCTGGGGCAGATAGTGCTGCATTTAAAATGCTCCAGGGGGAGATAAAAAGCCTCCGGAAATTGGTGGCAGAGCGCACTGAGCGGCCAGTACAGGCAGCCCAGTTGGCAATTGCACCGGCACCACCATCTACAGTGGTGGTGCAGACTGCACCAACACTGCCCACAAATAATCCTGTAAATAGAGGTGAGAGAAGGAGGGCGCCACGTCAAAGAGTGGGGCGCGCCCCTCGACAGGCTTTCCAGGGTCCTGGGAGAGATAGAGGCAGGTGTAGTTATTGTGCACATGACTACCACCATGATTATGTGGCTACCCATGAGGAGAAGGTGCAGGCAAGTGTGGCTGACTGTTACAGTGAAATCAGGTCCTGTGCAGTAGAAAAAATAGGTGAGGCACCAGATCGAAGACCATGTATCAAGATGAAATTTGGTGGAATTTCATATTCAGGTCTAATAGATACTGGTGCCAGTAAAAGTATGATAAAGAATAAAGTATACAATGCTCTTAAATTGAGAGGTTATGCCAGAGGTAAGCTCAGGCAGGGATTGAAGCTTCACTCACTTTCAGGACATGTGATTCCTACAAGGGGAGTGGGGAAGGTCACTCTAGGGGGAGTTGAGTGTGAGTTTTGTGTAGTAGAAGAATTGCAGCATGATATCCTGATAGGGACCGATGTCCTGCAGCGGTGTGACGCCGTGCTGTCCTACACGGATATGAGTATTATCCTGAATGGGAAGGAGCACAAATGGTTGGGTAGAGAAGCTACATGTGCTAGTATGGCAGGGGTAGTATACTATATTTCACCAGCTTATTTGCAGTTGGACAGACATCCTAATAATACAGCCAGAGCAATTAACAGTGAAGGGGTTACTGTGGTGGGCCCTGAAAATAGAAAAAGGGTAGTGAATAGAGACCAAGTCAAGTTGGCAGATGGTGAAATGGAATGGGATTTGATTAATTCCAGGTTGACCAGAGCCCAAAGAAAGAAGCAAAGATTGCATAAAAAAGTCAGAAATGAAGTAGAAAGACTAAGAGCCCGAGATGAAGGGCAAAGCACAGGTGGGGAGTCATTGGATGGGAATGGGAATTGTCAATTGCCCGAGAGGCAATTCCAAGGACAATTACCACACCCGATGGGTCCTCATAGGGCAGGTGGGGGGCCAGGTGCACCCAGCACTCATGGCATGATGATGAGGGGGCGGCAGAAGCACCCCCCACCAATGGTGAGATGGGCAGCATTCCCACGGGCAGAGTCCCCACCCACAATGCAGGGTGATGATGACACTAATGAGAGTCAGGGTGATAGAGGCCGAGGTGGTGATAGAGGTAGTAAACCAAATGAGAATACTGATGAGATGCAGGGTGACAGAAGTGATACCGGAACTGGGAATGGAGGTGGTATGAATGTGAGTGGAAGTGAAGGGCGGACTAATGGGACAGTTAATGGTACTTGTGTGTCTCGCCTGTGTTTTGTTCCCCGGCTTCCTGAACAGGTGGTGATGCATGCTGGTCCTGACCGTGTGAGGCCCAGCAAACCGGAACGCAACCCGGTGATGGAGGTCGACCCACGACGCAGGTGCAGGCGAGGGGGCGGGGCACTGGACGATGCCCCGCCCACCCTCCCCCCGACTACGGCACCCTCCCCCCGCACGGCGGGGAATGACGTCACCGGGGAGACGGCGGACCAGGTGAGAGCGGCGTGGAGAGATATAAGGCGGGATGCCGCCGAGGCGGCCAGCCACCACCCACCTGCCACCCACACACCCACACGCCACCCACCGGCCACCCACACACCCACGCCACCCCACGCAGCGGCCGGGGGAGGCATCTCCCCTGGCGCACAGAACCATGACTCACGGGACATGAATTCGCATGACACGACCCAGCTGCTGACCTCGCCTGACGCGACCAGGCTCGTGACGTCGCCTGATACCACGCGAGAGCTGGGCTATCGTTGGGCTGTCACCGGGGCGATTAAACGCCCGCCCCCACCCCCACTCAGCCCAGAGAGTCACAACACCCGTGTGCTGCGTTCTCACACCCGAGAGAAGACTGGGCTGCTTGAAACAATCCCAGATCCACAGGAACAACAATTAGCAAAACGTGCCTGCATTGCTTGTGTGGAGGTGTTCTGTGGAGGTTTGAGGAAAAAGCAGTAGTCTGTATGTATTCCTGAATATTATATATATATTCACGAGATCGTGCATATATGAGAATTTTTTTTTTTTTGGACAAAAACATTGAAACTTTGACTTTTTGTATTTTTGTTTGCTTCTGGCAGTGTGTCGTTATATACATAGGCACGTTGTAGCAGATCGGAGGTGATTGCCACAGACATTGACTATACAGGCAAACGAGTGTGATCGAGTGATTTTTTTTGTGTGTTGTTGGTTATATATCAACATGGTTGGTGGGTTCCAGTACATAGATGTTGCTAGGACGTAAAACCACAACAAAACAACATAAAACTACTGAGCGGAGCTACCGATAGTGAGTGCACGAACATTGAGTGAGTCAATGCCCATGCAGAGGTAGTTGAATAATACTTTTATTTTTGTGTGAGCATTCACTAAGCGGTTGACCTCAGGCGGCGCTGGAGCGTGTCCAATTACACACAGCCCAACCTCAGTTAATGCTGTGTGGTGACTGTGCCGATAGGAGCCGACGCCCTCTGAACTAATGCCGGGCGGTGACTGGTCTGACGCAGGCACCCACCGTCAGTCGGCGGCGTCAGAGATTATTTTGAA